>CAUYSK010120252.1:0-70954 GCA_963575035.1 Avahi laniger
TAGTTAAGATGAAGTCATCCTCGAATAGGGTGGGCTCCAAATCCAACATTTTACTTGAGGTTGAAGAAGAAGAAAGACAACTATAGCTTTGGCACACTGTAGATTACAACAGATGCAATAATAATGTATTTTTTAAAAAAATGACTCAAAATTTATTTTGAATAGGTAAAGTATTCATATGTTTAAAAATTCAAGAGGCAGGGCCGGGCGCGATGGCTCACGCCTGTAGTCCTAGCTCTCTGGGAGGCTGAGGCGGGCGAATTGTTTGAACTCAGGAGTTCGAGACCCCATCTCTACCAAAAATAGAAAGAAATTAATTGGACAACTAAAAATATATAGAAAAATTAGCTGGGCATGGTGGCACATGCCTGTAGTCCCAGCTACTCGGAAGGCTGAGGCAGGAGGATCCCTTGAGCCCAGGAGTGTGAGGTTGCTGTGAGCTAGGCTGATGCCATGGCACTCACTCTAGCCCGGGCAAAAGAGTTAGACAAGTACAAAAAAAAAAAAAAAAAAAAAAAAAAAAATTCAAGAGGCAGTATATAAAATACAGTTGTTTTCCATGCCCATTAATTACTTATGCATCTTTCTAGAGATAGTTATGTATATATTAGCACATCAGCATAGACACCATTATTATGCCACCTCTCTTTTCCACACAAAGCCCATTATATACTCTATTATATATTTCTTCTTTTCTGCCTAACATTGAATCCTGGAGATCTTTTTATATAAACACTTAAGTGCTTCTACCTACTTATACTTTAAGGCTACATGGGTATCCAACAATTTTTTAGCAAGTGATATTTACATAGTTAGATGTTTTTAATATTTTAATTCTGCTTTTTAAAAGATAAATAGAAACTTTTAGGAAAAGACGATTGATTGAAGCTTCATCACAGATTTAAGCCCTCCTAATACATAATAAATAAAAAGTGGTAATATCATATGCTATAAGCTTGAAAAATGATAGCCAAGGAAAGAAAGATTCCATATCAAAATGACTCCTATTTCTACTGTCATCCTAATCCTGGTGTCAGAAAGGTAAATGAGAATAGAAGGTGAGCTAACAAAATCCTGGGATTTCTCACTTACAGAGATGGTTTGGAGAGATGTAGTCTGAGACCATGGGTAGGCAGTGTGGAGAAAAGTCAAAATGCAGCCCTTGAGAATAAGATCCCAGCAGAACTAAAAATGGTCTCTGGGAAATTGCCTTTGTTCCAATGAGGCAAAGTTCCTTAGAGCAGGAAATCCACTTGGTTGTGTGGATTGGGCTCTTTACAGGACACTCAAAAAAATTCAGCTAATAGAGAACAGTAGTCTTAGATGTGTTATTCTCTTCCCTTTTTCAATACAGCAACCTCTTAAGACTGCAGACAAATGTATAGAAAACTGTTCTGAAATTGTAGTTTGGATAAAATTTGACAGTATCAAGGTTTCACCCTATAACAGAGAAAATTAGCATTTATATTAGAAATATATTCATTACCAACAGTAAGGTTTTTAAAAATGGCCAGCAACTAAACAAACGTATTATACCAAAACAGTAAAAGGAATGGGGTGACACAAGATAAATGAAGTACCCAGTTAGGAAAATACATTGTTCAAGGAAGAGAATAAAACTTTTTAAGTATGTTTTGAGCTATAAAGAACTTAATGAAAATAAAAAAATCAATAAAACAACAGATCATAGGGAAATAAATGAGAATAAAATTTAAAGCTAATAAAACAAATCACGTTCAAAACATCAACATTTATAGCTCTAATAAGTAAATTAGAAACAAGAAAAAATGGGAAAGAAATAGTAAAATATTGAATTTCTGCCCTGGAGAAAATATTTAGGATAATAAATTCAATGGAGAAAAATAAACAAAGAAATTTTTAAATTACAGAAGATGAGATATTTGGAGGCCAAAGATGACCTAATATAAGGACAATTGCTATTCTTGCTATCCTTGGAGGAGAGAATCTAGTTAATGAAAGAGCAAAACTATTGAGAGATATAAAAGGGGAAATATCTGCCAAATTAAGGTAGATATAAAAATATATCTTAGATAAATTATAAACTTAAAAAAAGGAAGACTTCTTTAGATATCTAGATGGGGGGAAAAATCCTGTCTCCTGTAATGAGAGGGAAGCAGGAAATCATAAATATCACAAATTTCTCCCAAACGGCTTTCAATATCATCTGGAAAGTATTTACAATTCTGAGGGAAAACAAAAGTGATCTAAGAATATTTTTCTAGCCAAGTATCATTTATAGTAAAAGCAATACTTGGCAGACATTCTCAGACAAGAAAGAACCCAGGGGCTATAGCTCCTGCGATCTTTTCTTGAAATAACTACACGTTGATGAAATACAAATAATTGACAAGTGAATCAAACAGGGAGTCATGAACAGAAACAAATTTGCAATGAGTGTAGCTGGCAGAATTCTAACATAGCCTGCAACATTCTCATCACTAGGTTTACATGGTTTATGTAACCCTTGAGAGTGCGTGGGACTATGAAATATGATAGATATCTTCTTTGATTAGGCAACCAATCAGTTGACATTGAGTTAATCAAAAGAGAGATTAACTGGGTGGGCCTGACTTAATCAGGGAATCTTTTAAAGATTGTAAAGTTTCAGATGGATGGTCTGCTGGCCTGACAGAAAGAAAACAAATATGTTATGATCTGCCTATGGAAAGGAGTTCCTGGTCTCTGGCCAACAACTAGCAGGAAAATGGGATCCTTAGTCCTACAATCATAAGTAATTTGTGTAATAAATTTTATGTAATGAATTACTTATGAATCATAAGTAATTTAAGTAATGAATTTTGCTAGTAATAGTGTGAACTTGGAAGAGTACAAGCTCCAGAAGGGACTCAACCAGCCAGCACTTGGATTCCAGTCTTGTGAGACTATGAGCTGAGGATCCAGCTAAACCATGCCTGGACTCCTGACTCATGGAAAATGGGATATAATAAATGTGAGTTGTTTCAAGTTGCCAAAATTGTGTTAATTTATTACATAGCATTAAAAAAATAATACAATGAGCTTTTAAATATTAAATGAAGACAAAATAACTTGGGGAATTTTGATTTAATGACATAAAGTCAGTATTATAAAATTTGAGAAAAGAAAATTATATAGTTAATTGAAAAGTAATTGGAGTAAAGGTAGAAGAAAGAGAAAGAGGAATAATCTTATTTTTAAGGCAAAGAGTATAAAAACTGTCTATAATCAAAAATTATGGCTAAAATATAATCAATCCATGTTCTTAATATTCATATATTATCCTTAATAAAAGCAGAATTTTGGGGAACTAGTACTTTTATTGTTCCCAGGGACAAATGGATCCTGTCTACTGATTTTTAAAGCTATATTAATCTGTCTATTTATCTATCTGTCTGCATAGACAGATCTGCAGTGAAGTTCTCAGGAATGAGCACAGGAAGTTACACAGGTAATTTCAGGGCAGTGAAATTTTATGAAATTTGAAGCTCTATTTTTGTATTGGTTTATATTTTTAATAATAAGCGTATGTTAGTTTCTAGAAAATAATTCTAAAATTAAACATATACAAAGAGAATAAAGATAAAAGAAAGGAAATAACATTGGGAATATTATCATTAACCCTGTTTTATAGACGAGAAACTGAGAATCAGTACGATTAAGTATAATAACATGCCTAAGATCACATAACTGGTAAGTGGCCAATGATCTGACACCAGAACTCGGGCTCTCTTACATGTTGATGCAGAATATAAGGTAAATAAGAGGAATGAACAGATGCTCTTCACACTAAAAGACAATTTAGGAAACTGCAACTGCTGATCTGTCTCATAAAAATTTCTTTATGAACATTCATCATGTTTCAACATATGATCTCTTAGGTGGAACATAAATAATTCTTTTAAGAGCAGATGTAATTTCTGGCTAGTAAACCAGACAAATTTAAATCTAAGGTCTTTTTCTACATTTTTGACAATGATTCCATTGATTTATTTTTCCGTGAAGGTTATGCAAAAATAGTATACCAACCATATATTTGGAGAATTTAGGAATGTGTAGGCAAGTAATTCATTTAATTTAGAACAAGGCAAATTTTTATTTTGTTTCTCTTTGGTGCTATAATATTGAATCAGGTTAATATAAACAGTTGATCCTGGAACAACATGAATTTGAAGTGTGTGGGCCCACTTACACAGGGTTTTTTTTCAATAACTGTATCAGAAATTTTGGGATATTTGTGACAATTTGAAAAAATTTGCAGAAGAACTGTATAGCTTAGAAATATACTTTTTAAAAAAGTTGGATATGTTATGAATGCATAAAATATATATAGATACTTTTCATCATTTACTATCACAAAATATACAAAAATCTATAAAAAGTTCAAACGTATCAAAACTTAGGCACACACTTACAGACCATACATGGCACTATTTGCAGTCAAAAGAAATGTAAACAAACATAAAGATGAAGTGTTAAATCATAACTGCATAAAATTAACTATAGTGCATGCTGCCACCTCTTGTTGCTATTTCAGAGAGGTCAAGTGTTGGGAGTTTCTGCTTAAAATGTCATGTGATGCTAATCATCTCCATGCCGGCAGTTTGTCTCTCCAGTCAATTGCATATTGCAGTGATCTCTTGCGGTTTTCACATATTTTTCATTATGTTTAGCGCAGTACTGTAAACCTTGAATAATACCATGGGGCCCATATGAAGTGCCACTACTACTGGAAGTGTTCCCAAGAAGCAAAGAAAAGTCATGACATTACAAGAAAAACTGAATTGCTTAATATGTATAGACCATAGAATGAGATCTGCTGCTGTGGTTGCCCACCATTTCAGACAGATGATTCATCTTGTAAACAGACAATGTAAACTTACATTGATAAATACAGTACAGTACTGAAAATTTACTTTCTGTTTCTTATGATTTTCTTAGTAGCATTTTCTTTTCTGTAGCTTAATTTAGCAGAAGAGTATAGTATATAATACATATAACTACAAAATATGTATTAATCAATTGTTGATGTTATTGTTAAGGCTTCTGGTCAACAGTAGGCTAGTAATAGTTAAGGTTTTTGGGAGTCAAAAGTTATAAGCCCCTAACTCGTGTGTTGTTCAAAGGTCAACTGTAATCTCCTAGTCACATTCATTTACTTGACATATATTAATACATACTCAGAATGTTGTGTCATAGTCTGTGCTAGAGATTGGGAATACAGTGGTGAACAAATTTAATATTGTTCTTCCACTCCTAGATTTTAAATTCTACTGGAGGAGACAGACAACATGAGGAAGTAAACAAAATAAATGCAGTTTGTGATCCTTTTCTACAAGTTTAATAAGAAATTGCTAAGAAGAATTAGAGGGGAAAATATTCTTAGAAATGGTGGTCAAGAAAGGCCTTTATTGGGAAGTTTCATTTAAGCTAAAATCTGAAGCATGAAAAGTTAGTTATATGGATAATGGAGTGAATCAAGTTTAGGCTGAATATCCTGGTGCAAAAAAGTAGAAGGTATAGAAGTCTTGGGCTGTTCAGGCCAGAGAGAAGCCCAACATGGCTGGAGTCTTGTGAAAAAAAGAGGTAGAGAGAAATTGGTAGGAAATAAATTATGCAGAACTTTAAAAGTCACAATAAGGTATTGAATTTTGATGTAAGTATAATGAGAAGAATTATCAAGTGTTTTACATAGACAAGGTCATTTGTCTTTTGTCTAAAGACAAGTGCTTCTGTTGCAGTATATAGAATGTATTAGAGGAAAAGGAGAGGGTGAAGTGACACCAGTGATTACACTGAGGAGTAAACCAAAGAGAATGATGATGGTAGTCCTGGTGAGAGAGACAGAGATGGAGGCAGTATATGGATTCAGGAGGCAGAATGGAGGTAAAATTAATAGGATGTATCTTTAGGTTTTATATAAAATAATTTACTTCTAGAATCAAGCATGATTCCTAGGCTTCTAGAATGGACATTACATACTCAGATCCAGAAGAAGGAAGAGAACAGATTAGAGAAGTGAAATATTTTTCTTGAAGTGTAATTTAGATATTAAAATTGGTGTGTCTATGAGACAAAAGAGATGTAAAGTAGATAGTTGGCAATGTATATATTGAGCTCAGAGGAAATGTCAGAGATGTAAGTTTGAGCTTCACAGTGACAGTGTGTTTTTACCTTGTTTCTTTTTGGAAGATATTGTGGAGAATTGGTACCATTAAGTCCTTAAATGCTTGGTAGAATTCACCACCCAAACCATCTAGACCTAGTGCTTTCTTTTCTCAAAGCTTTTTAATTATGGATACAATTTATTTAATAGATATAGGACTATTCAGATGGTCTGTTTCTCTTTGTGTGAGTTTTGGTAGATTGTGTCTTTTAAGGAATTGGTTCATTTCATCTAGGTTATCAAATTTGTGGGCATAAAGCTGTTCATAATATTCCTTTATTATCCTTTTAGTGCTCATAGATTCAGTAATTATGATCCCATTTCATTCCTGGTATTAGTAATTTATGTCTTTTTTCTTTTTTTCTTGGTTCTTTGACTAGAGCTTTATTGATCTTTTGGAAAAAAACATCTTTTGGCTTTATTGATTTTTCTCTATGGCTTTTCTCTTTTTAACTTTATTAATTTCTCCTATAATTTTTTATCATTTATTTTATCTGTTTACTTTGGGTTTATATTGATCTTCCTTTTCTAGCCCCTAAGACGTATTTCTTCTTTCCTAATATATTCATTCAATCCTATGTATTTCCTTTTAGGTACTGCTTTTGTTACATGCAACAAATTTTGATAAGTTCTCTTTTTATTTTCATTTAGTTTCAAATATATTTTAAAAAATTTCTGTTGAGACTCCTTCTTTTACCCATGTGTAATTTAGAGTGTGTTGTTTAATCTCCAAATATTTAGAGATTTTTTTTTTCAGTTATGTTCATGTTACTGATTTCTAATTTAATTCCATTGTGATCTGAGGACATACTCTGTTACTTTCTATACTTTCTAATCTTTAAAATTTATTAAACTATGTTTTATGGCCCAGAATGTGGTCTATCTTGATGAATGTCCCATGTGAGTTTGAGAAAAATGTGTATTCTGTTGTGGGATGGCAAATTCCATAAATGTTGACTAGATCCAAGTTTGATGATAAAGCTGTTCGAGTCAACTATATATATTTTCTGCCTGCTTTATTTAAAAAATAGAGATAGAAAAGTGTTGAAGACCCCAACTAAAATAGCGGATTTGTCTTTTTCTCCTTTCAGTTGTATCGATTTCGCATACCGTATTTTGATTTTATTATTAATATAGTTGGATTAAATTCTACTGTGTTTGTAACTGTTTTTTATTTGTTGTATTTTTTCCTCATTTTTAATTTCCCTATTTTTATATCTGGTTTTAGTTGAGCATTTTATATGATTATATTTTTATTCCTCTCTTAGTCTAGTTATTATACTTTCTAAATTTTTTAGCAGTTGCTCCATTTTTCAAATACATACATTTTTCAAATAACATTTTACCACTTCATATGCAGTAAAGGTATCTTATAACAGAATAGTCCCAATTCCTCTTGCTCATCTCTAATGATATTTCTGTCATTAATTTCACTTAACTGCATACTGTCATCACTCAATGAACTCTTTTCTTAATATAATTTTTATTTCAATATATTAGAGGGTAAAAATGTTTTTGTTACATGGATGAATTGTATAATGCTGAAGTCAGGGCTTTTAGTGTGCCCGTCACCAAAATAGTATACATTGTACCTAACAGGTAAGTTTTTATCCCTCACTCCCCTTCCATCCTCCCCCCTTCTTAGTTTCTGAGGTCCTGTATACCACTTTATGATCATGTGTACCCATTGTTTAGGTCCCACTTAATAGTGAGAACATGTGATGTCCGTTTTTCCATTCCTGAGGTCCCTCATTTAGGACAGTGTTCTCCAGTTCCAACTAAGCTGCTGCAAGTGACACTATTTCATTCCTTTTTATGGCTGAGTAGCACAACATGGTATGTGTGTATATGTGTGTGTGTGTGTGTGTGTGTGTACTATATTTTTTTTATCCACTAATCGATTGATGGACACTTAAGTTGATTCCATATCTTTGAAATTTTGAATTGTACTATGATAAACATTCAGTTACAGGTGTCTTTTTGATATAATGACTTCTTTTCCCTTGGGTTGATACCCAGTAGTGGGACTGCTAGATTGAATGGTAGGTCTACTTTTAGTTCTTTCAGGAATCTCTATACTGTTTTACTTAGAGGTTGTACTAATTTACAGTCCCATCAAAAGTGTCTAAGTGCTTCGTTTTCACCACACCCTTGCCAACATCTGTCATTTTTTGATTTTTTTAATAATAGCCATTCTTATAGGGATAAGGTGTTATCTCATTGTGGCTTTAATTTGCATTTTCCTGATGATTAGTGATGTTAAGCATTTTTTCTTATGTTTGTTGGCTGCTCTATACCTTCTTTTGAAAAACCTCTGTTCATGTCTTTTGCCCACTTTTCCATGAAATTATTTTTTTTTCTTGTTGGTCTGTCTTTTTTTTTGTATTAATGAATTCTGAATATTAGTCCTTTGTTGGATACATAACTTGTGAATATTTTCTCACATTCCATAGGTTGTCTATGTACTTGCTTGATTATTTCCTTTGCTGTGCAGACATTTTTAGTTTAATTAAGTCCCATTTTTTTCATTGCTCTATTTGCTTTTGGGGTCTTAGTCATAAATATTTTGCCTAAGCCAATGTCCAGAAGAGTTTTTCCTATGTTTTCTTCTAGACTTTTCATGGTTTCAGGTCTTATAATTAAATCTTTAATCCATCTTGAGTTAATTTTTGTATATGTGAAAGATAGGGATCAAGTTTCATTCTTCTGCATATGGCTATCCAGTTTTCCCAGCACCATTTATTGAGTAGGGAACCCTTTCCCCAGTTTCTATTTTCTCTACTTCGTCAAAAATCAGTTGGCTATAGATATATGATTTTATTTCTGGGTTCTCTATTCTTTTCCATTGTTCCATGTTATCTACCTGTATAGCATTACCATGCTAGTTTGGTGATTAAAGCCTTGTAGTATAATTTAAAATCAGATAACATGATGCTTCCAGATTTTTTTATTTTTCTTAAGATTGCTTTGGGTATTCAGGCTCTTTTTTGGGTCCACATGAAGTTTAGGATTATTTTTTCTAGATCTGTGAAAAATAGTGATGGTATTTTGATGGGAATTTCATTGAATCTGTAAATCACTTTATGCAGTATGGAAATTTTAACAATGTTGATTCTTCTAGTCCATGAGCATGGTATGTTTTTCATTTGTGTCATCTATGATTTCTTTCATCAGTGTTTTGTAGTTCTCTTAGTAGAGATCTTTTACTTCCTTGGTTAAATATATTTCTAGGTATTTTATTTCTATTCAGCTATTGTAAATGATATTGCATTATTGATTTGACTCTCAGCTTGACTGTCATTAATATACAGAAATGTTACTGATTTGTGTACATTGATTTTGTAACCTAAGACTTTGCTTAATTTATTTATCAATTCCTGAAGTCTTTTGGTGGAGTCTTCTGGATTTTCTAAATACAAGATCATATCCTCAGCAAACAGGAATAGTTTGACCTCCTCTTTCCCAGTTTAAATGTCCTTTGTTTCTTTCTCTTGCTTGGTTGCTCTGGGTAGGAATTCCAGGACTAGGTTGAATAGAAGTGGAAACAGTGGGGATCCCTTTCTTGTTCCAGTTCTTAGGGGGAATGCTTTCAACTATTACCCATTCAGTATGATGTTGACTCTGGATTTTTAATATCTGGCTTTTATTATTTCACGGTATATTCCTTCTATGCCTAGTTTGTTGAAAGTTTTTGTTATGAAGGGATGCTGGATTTTATGGAATACTTTTTGTCACCTATTGAGATGATTATATGATCATTGTTTTTATTTCTGTTTATGTGGTGAATCTCATTTATTGATTTGCCTTGCATCCCTAGGATAAAACCCACTTGATCATGGTGGATTATCATTTTGATGTCCTGTTGAATTCGGTTTGCTAATATATTGTTGAAGATTTTTGAATCTATGTTTTAAGGGATATTGTCTGTAGTTTTCCTTTTATATTGTGTCTTTTCCTGGATTTGGTATAAAGGTGATACTGGCTTTGTAGAATGAGTTAGAGAGGGTTCCCTCTTTCTTGATGTTATGGAACAGTTTCAGTAGAATGGATTGCAGTTCTTCTCTATAGGCCTGATAGAATTTGAGAATCAATCTGGGATGGTGCTTTTTTTGTTGGGAGATTTCTTATTACTGTTTCAATCTCGCTACTTATTATTGGTCTGTTCAGGATTTCTGTTTCTTCCTGATTCAGGCTGATAAAGTTGTGTGTTTCCAGGAATTTATCCATTTTCTCTAGGTTTTCTAGTTTGTGTGCATACAGATTTTCACAGTAGTAATGGATGATATTTTATATTTCTGTGGTATCAGTTGTAATGTCTCTTTTTTCATTTCTGATTGAGCTTATTTGAGTCCTTTCTCTTCTACTTCTGGTTAATCTAGCTAGAATTTGTTTATCTACTTAAAGAAACAACTTTTTGTTTCATTCATCTTTTTCATTATTTTTTGGTTTCCACTTTGTTTAGTTCTACTCTGATTTTTGTTATTTCTTTTTTTTTTGCTGGCTTTGGGTTTAGTTTGTTCTTCTTTTTCTAGTTCCTTGGGATATGACATTAGGTTGTGAATTTGTGATCTATCTTTTTGACATAAGCATTTAAGGCTATGATCTTTCCCCTTAGCACTACTTTTTCCATACCCCAAAGACTCTGGAGGCTTGTGTCACCTTATTGGTTCAATTCAAAAAAATTTTTTACTTCCATCTTGATTTTGTCAATAACCCAAGGATTGTTCAGCAGCAGGTTGTTTAATATCCATGTATTTGTGTAGTTTTGAGAGTTCCACTTGAAATTGATTCCTAGTTTTACTTCACTGTGGTCTGAGAAGATATATGGTGTGATTTTGATTTTTCTACATTTTCTGAGACGTGTTTTGTGGCCTAACATATGATCTATCTAGGTAAATGTACCATGTGCTAATGAGAAGTATTTATATTCTGCATTTTGGGGGTAGAATGTTATGGAAATACCTATTAGGTCCATTTGTTGTAGAGTACCATTTAAGTCCAATATTTCTTTGTTGATATTCTGCCTCAATGATCTGTCTACATCTGTCAGTGGAATGTTGAATTCCCTGGCTATGATGGTGCTGTTTATTTTTTTCCTTAGATCTATTAATAGTAGAATTTATTTTGTGAATATGGTAGCTCCTGTGTTAGATGTGTATATATTTATAATTGTTATATCTTCTTGCTGAATTGATCCCTTATCATTATGTAAATGACCATATTTATTTCTTTTTTTAACCATTGTTGATTTAAAGTCTATTTTATCTCATGTGAGATTAGCCACTCCTGCTCGCTTTTGGTTTCCATTTGCATGAAATACTTTTTTCCACTCCTTTATCTTGAGTCTGTGAGAATTTTTGCATGTTAAATGTTTTTCCTGGAGACAACTTATATTTGGGTTGTGGTTTCTTTTTTTTTATCCATTCAGCCAATCTACATCTTTTAAAGGGGGCATTAAGACTGTCGACATTCAATGTCTGTATTGATATAGGAGATATACTATTGTGGTCATCATTTTGATTATTACCTAGTTGCTTTTTTCTCTCCCTTTTGTTACTGTTTTATAAGGCCTGTGAATTTTAACTCTTGGGTGTTTTTACGCTGGTGAATATCAATTGTTCTCTTCCATGTATAGAGCACTTTTAGACAGTTCTTGTAGGGCAAGTCTAGTAGTGACAAATTCCTTTAGTGTTTGCTTATCTGGGGAAGACTTTATTTCTCCTTCATTTAGGAAACTTAATTTTGCAGGATACAAAATTCTTGGCCGGCAGTTATTCTGTTTAAAGAGACTACAGACAGGACCCTGTTTCTTAATGGCTTACAAGGTTTCTGTGGAGAATTCTGCTGTTAGTCTGATGGGTTTTCCTTTATACTTTAGTATCTGATATTGTAAGTTACTTGATTATCTGATGACTGCATGCGTTGATAATGCCTTTTTTGCAATGAATCTCTCAGATGTTTGTTGAGCTTCTTGCATCTGGGTGTCTAAATCTCTAGCAAGACTGGGGAAGTTTTCCTCAATTATTCTCTCAAATAGGTTTTCCAGGCCTTTTGCTTTTTCTTCTTCACCTTCAGGGATGCCTATCTTCTTATATTTGCTCATTTTGCATAATGGCATATTTCTCATAGACTTTATTCATTATTCTTGATTCTTTGTTCTTTATTTTTGACGAGCTGGGTTATTTGCAAGAATGTGGTCAAGCTCTGAAATTCTCTCTTCTGCTTGTTCTAATCTATTCTTAAAACTTTGAACTGTGTTTTGTATATCCCTAAATGAATTTTTCATTTCCATAAGTTCTGTTTGGTTTTCTAAATATATTTATCGCTTTGGTAAATTTTTCATTCATTTCCTGAATTATTTTTCTGGTTTCTTTGAATTAATTTTCCATTTTCTCTTGTATCTCTTTGAGCTCCCTTACAATCCATACTTGGGATTCTTTATTTATAATTTCTATATTTTCATTTTTGTTGGCATTCATTGATAGAAAGTTGATGTGATCGTTTGGTGGGGGACGGTCTTTTCATTCTGATTGTTCATACTTCCAGAGTTCTTGAACTGATTTCTTCTCATCTGAGCAGGTGTTGCTTCTTGTTTTTGGATTTTCTGTTGTTTAGATGGGATTTTCCTCCTCTTCCTCTTAAGGGTATGCCTGTAGCATATGTTGGCTAAGGACATTTGGCTTTGCTTATGGGTTCTTCGATGGGGGTCTAGGTTCTAGATGGATACCTTGATTATAGATATCCCTAGTGTTTTGTTTTTCTCAATTGCTATCAATGGTTATTTGTAGACTGCAGAGAGACTATACTATGTGTGTGGGCAAATTTCCTGTCTCTTGTTGACAAGGGAAGATGGAGATCTTTGAAATCCTTTCTCTTTCCCTATCCCTATGGTCTTCTTAACAGTATGAATTGTATTAGGATGCCCAGTTTAATCTCTAATCAGTGGGTTACACTTGTGCATAAGAATCAGCACATCCTATATGATTGAATCAGTAAATGCTATAATGGGCTGTACAAGTTGTCCTCCCTGCCTTGCAGGGAAGGTGGCTCTTGCAGGAAAGAGTCAATTTTGATGATGTTTTTTGGAGAAGCACTCATATGTCTCAGAAGGTAGGCAGGGCCCTGGAGCTCCCAGGGGACTCCTTTTTGTGCTCCACTACAGCCAGTGCAGGTGGAAAAGTGAGACTGGGTGGAGCTGGGTCGGGTGAGCTTGTGTTCTAGCCCCGCAAAGGTGGGCACAAGAGCTGTCTCAGTAGAAGTCAAATGTCAACTTCTAGGCTGCTGGAGAAAGCCACCAGGGAGGAACTGAAGCAGCTCCACCAAGCCAAAAAGTCTGCTCTCAGGAAGGGGGCAATCTGGGATTCACAGTCTGGCAGATGGGAGTCACTTTCACTCCTCTCCTTCTTCCCTTTCCCTGCAGATCTCATTCCAGCATCTGGCTGCAAGCAGCAGCCCAAATTATCGACACTCATCAGTAATGCCATTGCAGGCTGGGAGTTTCCCTGCCCAGGATCCCACCATGGACAAAATGCATGGCTTCCCTGTAGGGGAATGGGTGCTCTGTGAGTACACTATGCCTTGGATCCACACTGCACTCTCATTTTAGTTGTGCCCATGTGGGCTCCCTTGCTTCCCAAGATTGATTCACAAATCTACCCTTTGTGCCCCTGAGCAACACCATCAAGTCCTGAGGGTACAGGATCCAGCCTGTGGACCTGTCCTCTGATCTCTCAAGTTCAATCCCTCCCCATGCCAGGGAAAAGTATACTGGTCCCAAGTTGCCTGTGAAGTGCTCAAGGCTTAACATTCCTCTGCTTCAGGGTATGCCCTGCTTTTCTGGAGCAGCCAGGCCAGTAGCACTGGGGAGAGACAGCAGGCAGAGAGCTCACAGTCTGAGCACCCTTTGGTCTGCTGCAGATCTTTAAGAGGAAAGGTGTGAACCCTACTCTCTGTGGAAGCTTAACTGTGGCGAGCATGCCAACAGAGGGAAAGCAGCCACTCCTCAAAGCCCCAACTCAATTGTACTTTGGGACACCCATGCTGACTCATGTTGGAAGTGCTGTGGCTGCAATTGTAGCTGTGGGAAGGGGAGGGGAGAAGGAGAAGAGTCTGAATGGAGGAGAGCTGGCACTCTAGTCCCCTTTGTCCCAAGGGGCCCCCTGTCTTGCTGTACTCTTGTCTCCCTTGAAGGCAGCCCATCCTGAATGTCCAAATTCTGGGAATCACATAGTTCCCCTAGGACCCACTGGCCTCATGTGGCCACTGCAGTCTGGGCATGTGTTGAGAAATGTTTGTGTGGGGACCAGTGACAAGAAGACTAAAGGGCTGAAGCTCTCTGGAGGGGACAAAGGCACACGTGTGGAGAAGTAGTATGGCACCCATTGCCTCTGCTTAGGTCTGTGGTGAAGAAAGGCAACCTTCAGGGGCCTGGCAACCCAGTGATGTGTTCTCAAGATACCTCAAGTTCATTGGTGGCAGCAGTTTTGGGACTTGTTAGGATAGAGAAGCGCTCTAACAGTTCAAGAGCCTGGAGTCTACAAGAGACATATGAGGAGAGGAAAACCAAACATCTCCACCTACTCTTTCCACAGGGCTCCAAACTTGTGGGGGGAACCAAAATCTTGCTTCTTCTTATTCCTCTCAGCAGTTTCTTCTCATGGAATTTCTGGTACGTTCTTCCCTCAGAATTATACCTTGGCTGTATTTTTTTCATCTACAACTTTTCCTTCTTTTTGATGTGATATCGCAACTGATGTCTCTAGTTAGCCATCTTGACTCCCCCTCCACGTTCTTATTATTATTACTTTAAACAAAGTTCTATTTTAGATCAATTAAGAATAAGAAAAATAAAATCTTTTATTGACCTTTATTTATGCCTTCTCCAATGCTGTTCTTTCTTAGATATAGATCCAATTTTATGATGTAAATCTTTTAATTTTCTCTGTATCTTTATTTATGTCTCCCTTTTTGGTATTGGACTTCTCTAAATACTCATCCTCAGAGAGAATTGAGCTTTGCAGCTCTTGATTAACTGTTATTTCGCTCAAGCCCTATTAATGTTGTGGTAAGGTCCTAGTGAAGGGAAGCATTCTATAATTGTGTTAATAAATCTCAGTCTATGGATCTGTGTCCCTGGACTGTACTTTCACAAACATTTCACAAACATTTCTTGCTTTTCACATCTCTCCCTTAGGTGAGACAGGAAGATACAAGGGGGCTGGAGATGGAGAAATGTCCTTTACCCAAGTGGGATTCGACTCTGGTAAGTTCTGTCTCCTATAGAGAAGGCCTTTGTTATGGAGAATACTCTACACCTATTTCACTGTGGTTCATCTCTCCCTGCCAAAACCACAAAGGTATCTTTGTTGGCTCTTCACCTTAGAACATTGTGGAGCTCCTGAAGGTAAAATCCATGAAAGAACGGTGGCCCCTTTATGACTGTGTTCCCTAGGAGTTTCTCATTGTTAACTTAGTCCACTATTTTCAAAGAGAATGTTTCATCAGAAGAACATCTACCATTTGCCCTTAATTGTTTAGGAAAACCCTGGAAGAGTTACTGAAAATCTGTTCATCTGTTCATACAGATTGCCTACAACCCTGATATGAGAAATAGGAATAATGGCAAACCAGATAAACTATACTATTAGGTCATTAAATATGAAATGTCTGATCTGAATCAAAAGTGGAGTTTATTATATCTCAAACAAGAAGTAGTACAATTAATCAAAGTATGCACCTGAACTATTGACACAGTTTTGCCATCTTAGCAGTAGCTTGTTTATGCCAACAGTGAAGAAGCCTGGAGAGTGAGTGGCGATGAAATCGTGAAAGGCATTTCCCACAACTTGTTGGGAATTGAATATTTTCCCTTGCAAGAAGTGAACCAAAGCCTGGAAGAAACACTAGTCAGTCAACTGGTACAATATCTGGTGAATACGGTGGGTGACAGAGAGTTTCCATGTCCAGCTGCTGTAGTTTGAACAGTATTGTTGGTGTGACATGTGGCTGAGCGTTGTCTTGCAAGAGCATTGGCCTATCTCTATTCACCAATCTCAGCTGCTTAATTGCAAGCATCCTCATCATTTCATCCAATTGATTGCAGTAGACATCTGCTGTAATTTATTGATCAGGTTTCATAAACCTGTAGGGGATAATACCAGCGCTGGACCACCAAACAGACACCATTAGCTTTTTGTGATGAATATTTTGTTTTGGACTGTGTTTGGGCACTTTATCCAACCATTGCGCCAAATGCTTGTGATTGTCAAAAAGAATCTATTTTTCAACACACATAACACAATATGTTATAGAAATGGTTCACCTTTATGTCATGACAGCAAAGAAAGACAAGCTTTAAGACAATTTTTCTTCTGACACTCATTTAATTCATGCTCATTTAATTCATCCAGCTTCTTTACCTTGCCTATTTGCTTCAAATGCTCCAATATTGTTGGAATAGTAAAGTCAAACCTTGCCACTAATTCATGCATAGTTTGAGATGGATTTGCTTCCACTACATCTTTCAGCTCATCATTATCCACCTTGGTCTCAGATTGCCCACATAGCTCGTTTTCAAGATTAAAGTCACCGCAACAGAACTTCTGAAACTATCAGTGTACTGTGTGTTCATTAGTCACATCCTTTCCGAATACATCATTGACATTTTGAGCTGTCTGAGCTGCATTGATTCCACTATGATACTAATATTCTAAAATAATACAGATTTTTGTCTTATCCATGGTTCACAAAAATTACACTAAAAAAATTTGAAAGATAATCACAAATCAAATGGGCCTTTGAAAGACTGAGGATACACCTTCACAATAAAAATAAAACAAGGAGTGTCAAAATGAAATGTCAGAGATATCAACTGTCAAACTTAGTACTTAAGGAAATCAGACATTTCATAGTTAATAACCTAATACTAATGGACAATAATAATGTTAAAAAAAATCCTTGGGACTTGAATAGCTGAAAATTACTTCTTTAAGGAAAATTCTAGGGTCTAAATTTAGGGAATCTCCTACAGATGGTCAGAAATTTTACAAATGGTCCTTTTGGTAAGAAGGAAGAGCTACAATCTTGGAAAATAATTTTTTAGTTTCCTATATGTACTCAGGATTCTTAAAAGGAATAATATGAAGTACCAATGTGTGTGCATGTGTGTGTATGTATATATATGGGTATATGTATATATACATATATGTTATATATAACGCACATATATGTGTATATGTATACATATAGACATTATATATAATGTATGTATATATACACATATATTGTTATATTAATATATAGAAATATACACATATATATATCTGTATGTATATGCATGATTAAGTTTTAGGTCCACTGGGGGGAAAAGAAATGCTCCTTTTTCAGAGGTCACTCATCTCATCCCCCGGCCTCCTTGAACACAAACCTTACAACCCTTCCATTTTCAAGGGCAAAGAATTAAGTGACTGCATTAGAGCCTGCCTTTGAGAGCAGAATTTAAGCAAGCATTCTAGGAAGGCAGACTCCATCAAGGCCAAGGTAGTAGGTCTAATTGCTTTTATTTATGCTCTATGTGCTGTGTGCATTCTATCCCAGTATGAAACTATGCTTCAAATAAGATTTCTCAATTAAAGTGAAACAACTTAGTCTGGCAAGTTGAGTTTCACCATGATTCTCTGAAGCTTTCCTTCTTAGTGTGAATCTAATGACACATTATCATAGAACAAATTCATCATTCATTAATTCTAAACCAAATCCACTTTTTCCACTCAGGAGCACTGGCTTTCCAGAACTACCTGTGTGAAGTTTTCTACTTAAAGTTCAACAGTATCGTATTAAAAAAGGCTGAATCTCAAATGTGTGTGCCTATGTAAATCCCTACTGACTTCCAAAATCAACTACTACCACAGATACCCATTGGGAGATTAGAACACAGCAATACATAACAGGGCCTTAGACAATGTAATCAGCCACCCTGTTCTCTGTGGCAGTTTTCCTGAGTAGCAGAGAGAATGAGAACCCCAGCAGGGATCACAGCCAAATAAGTGAGCCCATGTGATTAAGGTGTTCATAATATTCTTTCTTGTACTTTTATCCTGAATTTTCTCTGCTCATAAATACACCTCTTAGAGTTTTCTTTGTAGCTATATTCAAGCTTGGATTTTCCCTCACACAGCTTTTTCTTCCTACTAATTATGTATCAGAATGGTCTCTCTGCATCTTTTATCCCCTAATGAATTTTTAAAAAAATTATGAATAGTTGCTGATTCTGCCATGGCTCTTATTTTTTTAACTAATTTTTCTTTATTCTTTATGAGTGTTTTATTTTTAATAATGATCAGACCATAACTTTCCTTTCACCATCTAAAGGTGAAAAGGAAACAACCAAGAAAATTACTTATTTTTCAAGAAATGTCTCTCATTTTTTTATGTAAACGATTCAGCAACCTAAAAACATAACTTTGAAATGAGCCATGTTTTATTTTACTATGGATGCACAAGAAGTAAAAGTCTCTACACAATTCTGAAGAGAGGATTATTCAAAATTTTTTCAGCAAAGTACAGCAGCAGAGGTAACACCTAAAACCTCTGGAGGAAAGCTAGATAGCTTCAAAGCTGACCCTCTGGGAGGAAAAGAGATAACTTTGTTTTCAGGAAGTTGACTAAGTAATCTTTTTTTATAGTTCACCACATGTTACTTGCTATTTCTTACCCAGATTCCATGGCGTTGAGAAAGCAGTCACTTCGTCATTCAAATACTCTCTCTGACTTCTTGTTAATATTTAGACAGACATTATGCTTTATACTTTACACAATTTTTATCACTTAAATTTTAAAAATAGAAAAGCAAAATTCTAGAATTTGAAAACAGGAGTCACTAAGGAAATAATAAAACCTAAGGAAGTTCAAGCAAAGACACTCTGGTTTTAGCTTTTTGTTTGGCTATCATTCACCTCTCATTTATAGAAAAGGGAGAATTAATATTTCATCAATACTTTTTTATAAAGATAAATTTTGAAAAGAGATGAAGAAATCTACTGATGATTTCTAAATCTAGCTATAAGCAGACCTGTTAAAATACAGGTATTTCATTTATGAAGTGAATTTGTGGAAAGAAAGGATAAATACCAGCAATAAATAAAATAGTTCTAATTTTACAATGTAAGTAAGTGACATGAAAAACAAAATAAAATTACTTCTGTTTCCATAGAGAGACAGGTAAACAAATTTGTCTCCAAAATGTCTTTAGTCTGAATGCCCTTTGGTGTTTGATAACATGATCTCAATACCAAAGCTTCTAGCAAGGTATTCACAAGTGCAATGGTGAAGCCATCAACCTTTACCTTTACATTTCCAGTTTATTTTTTGGGTCATCCAGGATAACTAGGGGATATGAAATAATCCATCAGTCAAATTTTATTTTTTTATTTATTTTTTTTTGTAATTTTCTATACCATGACTGCAATGGTGGAGTTGTGAGTAGGAAAATGCTCTTATGGAACAAGAGTCAGGTCCACAGTGGTTATGCTCCTTTGGTCAATGAGTATCAGAGGTAGAATTAAGATCCAGTGAGCCTGATTCTCAGGCCAGGGTGCTTTTCATTTTATAGAACAGTTTGCCTTCTCAGAGGCATAGACTAAAAATATTTATTAAGTAATAGAATAAGGTAAGAAAGGAGTAAAATTATATACCCTTTCAATCTGATCTCAAATAATAACTCTTCTGTGATGCTTTTCTTGATACTCTTAGGCAAGGCAGACACTTCTCTTTCAAATTTTCAGAATGTATACTACACTGTAACATATTTTCTTAAATTTATATGCATCACACTAGCCTGTAAGCTGTTTCAAATAAAAAAGTAAATCCAACACATCTTTATAACTCCAAAGACTGGCATTTTGAATGAATGCATAAATGCACAAATATATAAATTAATGAATACTACAGCAGAGGAAAAGACAGGTACAAACATCTACTGTATGCCCACCATGGACTAAGCTATGTGATTTACCAGTAATATCTTATTCGTAATATCTTAATTGTTTCTTACAACCAACCTATGAAATTGATATTTCCTTTTAATTATTTATTTTTAATTTTTTAATTTTTAGTTATTATGAGTACATAATACTTGTATATATTTATGGGGTTCATGTGACATTTTGATACAGACATATAATGTATAATAATTAAATGAGGGTAATTGGGGTATCCATCACCTCAAGCATTTATAATTTTTTTGTGTGTGTGTTAGTGGCATTCCATTTCCACTCTTTTTGTTAATTTAAAATGTACAGTAACTTATTATTGTCTATATTCACCCTGTCGTGTTATTAGATCTTGTTCATTCTAGCTATATTTTTGTACCTTTTAACCATTCCCACTTTACTCCTCACTCCCCACTACTCTTCCCAGCCTCTAGTAACCATAAGTATACTTTCTGCCTCCATGAAATAAATAGTTTTAATTTTTAGCTCGCACATATGAATAACACATGAAATTTGTCTTTCTGTACTTGGCTTATTTCATTTAACATAATATTCTCCAGTTCCATCCATGTTGTTGCAAATGACAGGATTTCATTCTTTTTATGGCTGAATAATATTTCATTGTGTATATATACCACATTTTCTTTATCCATTCCTCCGTTGATAGATACTTAGGTTGATTCCAAATCTTGGATGTTGTGAATACTGCTGCAACAAACATTGGAGTGCAGATATTTTTTTGATATACTGATTTCCTTTACTTTGGGTATATACCTAGCAGTGGGATTTCTGGGACATATAGTAGTCCTACTTTTAGTTTTTCAAGAAACCTCCATACTGTTTTCTCCATAGTGGTTATACTAATTTATATTCCCAACAATAATGTGTAAGACTTCTTTTTTCTCCACATCCTTACCAGCATTTGTTATTTTTTGTCTTTTTGATAATTAGCCATTCTAACCAGGGTGAGATATTATTTCATTGTAGTTTTGATTTGCATTTCTCTGATGACTAATGATGTTGAGCATTTTTTCATTTGCCTATTTTCCATTCGTATGTCTTATTTTGAGAAATGTCTATTCAGGTCTTTTGCCCATTTTTAAATCAGATTTTTTTTTCTTGCTATTGAGTTGTTTGAGTTCCTTATATATATTGGATATTAACCTTTTATAAGATGTATAGTTTAAAAATATTTTCTCCCAGTCTGTAAGTTGCCTCTTCACTCTGTTGATTGTTTTTATTGCTTTGCAGAGGCTTTTTAGTTTATTGTAAACTTATTTGCCTATATTTGCTTTTGTTGCCTATGCTTTTGAGGTCTTATCCAAAAAATCATTGCCCTACCCATGTTATAGAGCTTTTCTCCTATGTTTCCTTCTGGCAGTTTCATAGCTTTGGAGCCTTATATTTAAGTCTTTAATTCATTTTAATTTGATTTTTGTATATATTGAGAGATAAGGATCTAAATTGATTCTTATGTATGTGGATATCTTGTTTTCCCAGCATTCTTTATTGAAAAGACTGTCCTTACCTCATTGCGTGTTCTTGGCACCTTTGCTAAAAATCAGTTGGCTGTAAATGCTTGGGTGTATTTCTGTGCTCTCCGTTTTGTACCATTGGTCTGTCTTTATCCTAGTACCATGCTGTTTTGATTACTATAGCTTTTTATACATTTTGAAGACAGGTAAAAGGGTTAATAATTAAAAGAGTTAAATTACTCTTTGAAAGTCACACAACCATTGAGCTAGCATTCAACCCCAGGTCTGACAGATTTAAAGCTTATGCATCCATCTTAGACATAATAATTTGGGATAATAATGATGAGCACTAATTCCCTCCCAACCCGTGAATTAAGAGCTGTCCATAAAATATGTCCTTTCTTTTTTTGCAACAATTCTAAAGAAGTAGGTACTATTGTTAGCGCTATTTTATACATTATTAAACAAATTTAGAAAGAGTAAGTAACTTGTTCGAAGTCATATACATTGTAAATGCCAAACTAGGATTAGAATACAGGTTTGGGTGACTTTAGAATCAACATACTGAAAAATTGAATGAAATACATAAATGTGTCATTGTTGAAAATAAATGAAAAATAACAAAACATGTATGGCAGACACTTTTCCTCCCTTTTCCTCCACTGTACTGCATTCTCTGATAACAGCACAGCTGTGGTAGATAGTCCCCTGTAGTTGAAAGCTCCCATATAAAAAGTGCAGGCTTCCTTTTGTCAGAGGGCACAAGAGCCACTTAGCACTGCCCATGCAATCTGTTAAATGAAGAGGACTTAACTCCTTCAGTAGTAAACATTAACTAATTGGGTTCAGAAGTCAATGGATAACAGCTCCCATTGTAGAGTGGTAAAATTCTGAAACTCACTCTTCATGGTTCTTCATACAGTTACTAGTGGGATTGAGTTAGCACCCCAGAGTGGTAAATTAACATAATTTTGATTTATTTTTCTTCCTTTACGTTCTCAATTGTTCTATTCTCTCGCTTATACTTCCTCAATAACCTCTTACGTAGACTACTTGCACTCAAGTTCTTAGCTCAGTGTTTGGTTTAGGGGATAAACAAACTAAGGCAATGGATATAACAGAAGGAGAGGTAAAATCATTCTGCATTTAATCAAATATTTTATTTATTTTACTTCAGTGTGTAAATATGGTAGGCACTACAAACTGCTAAAAGTTAGAATATATGTCTATATGCATATACATACATATAAATGTAAACATGTGACATGGATATTCATAAATAAAGACATAGACAGTATTGTATGGTATTGCCTTTTTTTCTTCACTAAGGATTATCTACCTTTTATTATTATTATTTTAATTTCAAACTATTAAGGTGGTATAAATGTTTTTGTCACATGGATAGCTTTTATAATGCTTAAGTCATGGTTATAAATGTGTTCGTCACCTGAATAGTGTTCATTGTACCTGTTAGGTAGGATTTTACCCTTCTCCTCCTGCCCCTCCCCCCTGTTGATTTCCAGTGATTTTTACTTCTCTGTGTGCCCATGTGTGCATATCAAGTAGTTCCAAATTATTGGAGAGTGCATGTGGTGTTTATTTTTCCATTCTTGAGATACTTCACTTGTGATAATGGTCTCCAGTTCCATCCAAATTGCTGCAAAAGACATTAATTCATTTCTTTTTATGGCTGACTAGTACTCCATGGTATATATATACCACATTTTGTTAATTCCCTCATGAATTGATAGGCATGTGAATTGATTCCACATCTTTGCAATTGCAAATTGTGCTACAATAAACATTTGAGTGCAGGTGTCTTTTTGATAAAATGACTTCTTTTCTATTGGGTAGATACCCAGTAGTGGGATTGCTGGATTGAATGGCAGATTTACTTTTAGTTCTTTGAGGAATCTCCATACTGTTTTCCACAGAGGTTGTACTGATTTGCAGTTTCACCAATAGTGTATAAACGTTCCTTTCTCTCTACATCCATGCTATAATCTGTTGTTTTTTGACATGTTAGTAATAGCCATTATGACAGGGGTAAGGTGATATCTCACTGTGGTTTTAATTTGCATTTCCCTGATGACTAGAGACATTGTGCATTTGTTCATACATTTACTGGCCAT
Organism: Avahi laniger; assembly: GCA_963575035.1. NCBI lineage: Eukaryota > Metazoa > Chordata > Mammalia > Primates > Indriidae > Avahi > Avahi laniger. Next base: position 23,759 of record CAUYSK010120252.1, read on the forward strand.
TTGTCTATCTTCTTTTGCAAAGCTTCTGTTCATGTCTTCTTCCCACTTTTTAATGGGGTTGTTTGTTTTTCTCTTGCTGATGTGTTTGAGTTCTTTGTAGATTCTAGAAATTAGCCTTTATTAGATGTATAGTTTGTGAGTATTTTCTCCCATTCAGTGGGTTGTCTATTTGCTCTGTTGATTATTTCCTTTGCTGTGCAGAAGCTTTTAAATTTAATCAAATCCCATTTATTTATTTTTGTTGTTGCTATAATTGCCTTTGAGATCTCAGTCATAAATTCTTTACCTAGGTGAATATTTAGAAGAGTTTTTCCTACATTTTCTTCTAGAATTTTTATGGTTTTCTGGATTATCTACCTTTTACAGTTCTTCCTTTTGTTAAGGGTCAAGAATGAGATTAGAAGTCTTTATTCCTTCACCAATCATCACTTAGATAAAATTGACTATAAGACCTGTAAGAAATAAATGAAAAATATATTGTATCTGCTTTGGAGCAGAAGAAGACTTTGCTCAACTATCTGGAAGGAAGAAGTTTTACATGGCTCCTAGTAATGGCTTCAATACCAATTGTGTAATCACAATTACAAAACAGAGCCCATGTCTGCCGTCTAACCTTCAGTGGAATAAATTGACTGTCTGCTGCTTAATGACCTATTATTCCATTTTCCCCCACCTATTACAATAAAAAAATGTCAACCAAAGTCATATATTCTTTTAATCACTGCAGTATTTTTCCTTCTAAGCATTCCCTAGCCTATCTACCACAAACACACAGACTCAAAGTTTTTTAGTTATAATGATTTCACATGTTTTTCCACTGTGAATAGAACCTAGGATATACTTCAAAAAAATTCTAACAAATATTCAGGAATTAACAAAGTATAAAAGCATTATCAACTTTAGTTTTATGGTTTTCATATAAGGGACTTAGTCTACTAAATTAAAAATAGATTTATATCATCATCTCTTCAGAAAAAAATTATGTAAGAATGAAGGTGTTTCTCTGAAGTATGGAATCTGTGACAGCTGGAATTTCTTGAATCAAATTTTTTTAGTCCAAATATTTCAACATTCATGGTTTAGGCTTTGTAATCTCACCAATATTCGAGAAGGTTGAACAAGCCTGCTAGACAGTTTAAGTGACTATAAAATAGTATTCTATGAAAACTATGGCTCCTGTAATGTTTTATGCCCATCACGCTCTAAGACTTTCTCAGAACTTGATTGAGAAAAGGAACCCTGGTTTATCTGTATGAGATTAATAACAACCCAAATTTCATTCTATTTTGATAAAATAGTTTTTTATTTTATGGTTGCTTATATGTTTAAACAAGAATGCTAGAGGTCATTCCAAAGTGAAGGGAACCATATCTAAGTGGTTGTCTTAATGCAGTTTTTTCATGGCTATTTCTTGGGTCATTTCAAAATTCAAGGTCATGTTAAAACATGATCAATTTCACATGTGAAAATGAGGAAACTCACTAGAAAATGACATTAGATACTTTGAACTTCAAAGATGTTTCTTAACAATTTTGATAAATTAGACAAGAAGGACAGTGATCTCTAGGGAGGATCATGCAAATTATTTCCCACCAATAGCAAATGTGTTCCCAGTTGTGAGATATTTTAAGGAGTTTCTCAGGAGAAAACAAGTGGAGTCAAAATTACCTCTTTAGTGTGCTTACAGAAAAATCTTAGGAGGAATATAGCAGAAATTTATATTGAGGGATAGTATTGGACTCAATGTGACACTGGAAGACACAGACATGTGACTTTATGTAGCCATTTTCCCCATTAACATTGTTTACTAAAACCAGCTAAAAAGTTTTCTCACAACTAAGTGGCTTGTATTCTTTGGGCAACTATCTTTGAAAAAATCAATAAGGAATAATCTCCTCAGACATTCCTAAAACAGCCAAAAAAAACTCACTTACTTTATGTTATAAATGAAATGTTAAGAAAATACTGTCTAATGATAAAAGAAGGAGGGAGAGAGGCATAGAGGAAGAGTTAGTTTTGATAGCATTTAGTTTTCTTTCCTGATAGTATAATCACATGTATGTTTTGTCAGTGTGGGTCCTCAATATAAAACATTGTAGATTCTATACTAACACACTGAGGGCATCATCTAGAAAACACAACGGTTTTAACTCCACTCTCTTTTATCATGCCAGCCTTTTTTCCAAAATAAAGATTCACAATATGCTATTAGACTCTCCTACACACTATGAGATTTAAGAGTCTTTATCAACTGGTCATTTTAACATAACCATCTTTTTTTCTCATAATTCATCAACATATGTCCTCCACTCCTACCATCTTCTCTATCCTGTGCATAAGACACCTTTTCCTTCCTCCATGTGGTTAGTCATGTTTTTGATTCTTGTTGGTATGTCTTGCTTCTCTCATGTACTTGATACTTCCAGGCACATTCTTTGCTACCTCTTCGATGAAGTCTTCCTTATCTATATTTCAGCCCATAGCAATCTACAATGCCAATGACATATTTATTTTACAAATGAAAACATGTGCTTTATATCATTTAGTTCTTTTTTAAGAGAGAATAGTAGCATGCTGCTGTGGAAAGAATACTTGATATGCAGTGCTATTTTTAGTATACTTATGCTCTAATTCTCAATAGTCACATATGTAAAATGAAGACAACGATATCTAATATGGTTCTTGATAGATTTATAGAAATCCTTGAAATATAACAAAAATTAAGACATTTATGCAACTGTAATTTTTAAAAATACTTTATATATGCACTTCTCATCTTAAGTTCTAAGAGAATAGATATGTACTAGTATATATTTGTTGAAACTTCTGCAGCAAGTTGAAAGAAATACACAATAATAGTTAACATTAATGAAGTGATTTTATATCCCAGGCACTGTTCTAAGTGCTTGGCACACATCATCTCATTTAATTTCTTATCATCTTTATTTTGCTATAAGAAGGCTGAGTTTTGGGGAGTAAAAAACTTACCTAAGTCCACACATGTAGTTAGCAGATAGGGGGATTCCAACCCAAAGTGTTCTGAGTTCAAAACTCATCCTTGTCTCACTTCTATTAAGACGAGGAAAAAAATTCTTAGGAAAAAATGGACGGTTTTGTAGGTGACACTTCTATGGACTGAAAATGTCTAGGTCCCTGACTCTCTGAGCTCAAGTAAATTGCCAAAACTGGAAAAAGAACTCAATTGTGGCTGTGCACAATAACAGATGGGCATGTAAACCTACCATTTAGCCCAAACTCCGCATCTCCATAAACATTAATTTTTCTGTTTACAAAAGCCTGCCCAAAAGAGCAATTTGCTTTTCATTTGCATAGCCACAACTGTTCAATTAACACCTGACCAGGCAGCAAATTTAGATGATAAGGTGAGTGGGAAGGTTGCCATGCTCAAAATAGATAATCAATTAGTAGACGATTCTAGCTATTGTTTAAAAATGACATTATAAACAATAAGAACTGTGGAGTTAGATTTAGTGAAGGCTGAAGTTGGACATGTTGTAGGTCTCTATTTCTTTCTTGTCAGTTATTGGTGCTTTATTTTGTTCTTTTGATGGTGTCATGTTTCCCAGGTTATTCATGATCCTGTGGGCTTCCATTTGTATCAGTGTGCATTTAAAGAAGTAGGCACCTATTTCAGTTTTTTATAGACTGTCTTCTACAGGGAAAGCCCTTCATGAGTCAGACAATACAGAGATTCTGGATGGACCATTTGAGAGGGTTCATGGGTGCGCTTGGTGCTGGAATCCTTGGATTGGCTGGCTTGGTGTCTGGGCCAGCAGATGAGCAGGCCTGGCACCAGCTTTCACAGGGTTGGTTGGGAGCCTGAGTTCACTGAGCCTAGTGTGGAACTTGAGTCCAGTGGGGTAGTTCTGGATCCTGTGTCTAGGCCAGGTGCTAGGGTCCACTGGGGTGCATCTATTGCCTGAATCTTTGGGAGTAAGTCTGGAGTCTGGGTCCATGGTGATGGGCTTAGACCCTGTGGCCACTGGGTCATGCCTAAAACCTGGTTGCATGTGGGTGGACTGCTACTTGGGTGGATCTTGATCCTGAGTCTGCACAGGCTGCCCTAATTCTGAGATGGTCCTGTAACCTGATCCATGGGGATGATTCTGGATCTAGGGTCCACAGGTGTTAGCTTGGTGCTGAATCCATTATAGAGATCTTCACCAAGACACAATGGAACGAAACTCTCTAAAGTCAAAAACAAAGAGAGAATTTTAAAATTAGCAAGAGAAAAGAAACTTGTCACATATGAGAGAACTTCCATATCAGCAGGTTTCTCAGAAAAAAATCTACAGACCAGGAGTCAGCGAAATGATATATTCAAAAAGCTGTATTTCTCTGAGCAATAAGGATATAGTAATTCATGTTTCTTATTTTTTGTTCATTATTTTGATAATTCAACTTTCCTTTTTTGAAAAAAGAGCTCATTTCCAGAGAGTCTTTATTTTATTAGATACTTTTATTACCAAAACATCTTCATTTTCTTCAGGATTATTTGTCTGGTAATAATTACTATTCTGGTTATCTGTTACTGCATAAATAAATCACAATTATTATTGCATGAAACTACAATGCGGACAAGTTAAGCAGGGAAAGTTCATTTCTTTTCTAGATAGTATCAGCAGGGGCCACTCAACTGGGAATTGTGGGATCCACTTCACACACTCACATGGGGTGCAAGCTGGTACTGGCTATTGTTTACAAGCTCAGCTCAGACTGAGAGCAGGGAGTGCTTGGTTCCTTTCCACCTGGGTCTTGCTATGTGGTAGTCTCTACAGACTGCAATATCACAAATTTGTGCTGGAGTGCCAAGAGCAAGTATTCCAAGCAACAGGAAGTGACACTGCCAGATTCTTAAGGCCTTGACCCAGAATCTGGCAAAGCATCAACTCCAGTATATTTTGTTGCTCAAACAGTCACAGAGATCAGATGTAGTGGGATGGTATATGAACCCCATTTCTTGATGGGAGGAGTATCAGAAAATTTCTAGTTCAGGATTTAAAATGACTAAAATGATTTGCATTTCTTCCACATGAATGATTTACTCCTTTCCAAGACCTCTCCAAAGTCTTATGTTACTAGAGCAACAAGTTAAGTCTTGAGGTACAGAATTTCATTATCTCAAGGATGTCAGGTACAGATGAGGGCCCCTGAATTTAGTTCTTTGGGTACAGCACCTCAAGCTGCCTTCTTGATCTGAAGACCTGTGAACTAAGGAGATAAGTGATCTGTACCGTCTCTCCCCATACTCAACATAAAACAGTAAGACAACATTGTATAACTCAAAGAGACATTCTAACTCAAATAGGGAAAAACAAAAAGCACTTAGTAGTCATTGCATTGGTCTGTAGTAATTCTGAAATCTAGGCCATCTTAATCCTAATCCTTGATTAGGTCAAATGCTGTTTTTTAAGAATGATTCTCCACAGCTCTTGGATCTGTCCTCTGGAGTCTTGGTTTCATCCTCTGAATTATTCCTTTTCTGTAAAATGTAGTCTATATTTTAAGCTGAGTATTGTTTAAAGGAGAGAGATATCCTTAGAATATTCACAAATTCAAAGAAAATTCTCTATTGTTTAATGGACAGGTACACTCAAAGGATACTTTGTCTGACTGAAAGTTTCTATGAGGTACCATTTTAGATCTTTCTGAGGTTTTAGCAAAGGATCTTATTGTCTCACCATGGATTTTTTTCTTTGGCTTAAGACACTTTCTTACTTTGAGAATGTTCTGTCATCTGAAAAGTCTTTGAATGTAAAGAGTTTTATTTTGGGGCCTAGTGATCCCTGTCTCTTTTATATTTCACAAGTAATTCTTTAACTTATTTCTCTCCTCCTCCATTTCATCATAGACAGCAGGAAGAATCTAGGAGGCAATTACAATACTGTGCCTGGAAGTCTTCTTATAATTAGGTAAATTTTCTGTATTGCACATTACTGCAGGTGAAACAGTTTTGCTAAATTTCTGCCGCTATATAAGGATCTTTTTTTTTTTTCTAATTTTCAGTAATATTTCCTTGCTTTTCTTTAGGTCCTCAATGACAACATTCTCAAGGCTCTTAAGCCTTCTATTAGAAATCTTACACAACCTCTGGGCTTCTTTTAGTAACTCTCATCAAGGCATTTCCAATATGCACCCACTATCTAGTCCTGAATAAATAGACACATATTTTAGATTTTTGTTAAATACCCCTTGCTTGGACACACATACAGATACCAAAGTATCTTTTGATTATCTACTGTTACATTAAAAGAAACAATAAAAAAACCCTCAAACCCTTAGTGACTTAAATCAACCACAATCGTATATTTAGCTCATATATCTGTATTGGGCAGGGTTGTCAGGGAAGGCTTATGTCTGCTCCAGGAGCTGTCATTTGGGCCAGCTTGAGAGAGAACTGAGAATTCACATCTTAGATGGCTCTCTCACATGGTCGCCACGTTGATGATGGTGATTGTTTATCTAGGAGCTCAGCTGAGGCAGAGGACTCCATGTGGGCTTTTTCATGGAGGCCTCTCCATGGGCTGCTTGGAATTCCTTATAGCACAGTGCCTGGGTGTTAGAAGTGAGCATTTCAAGGGACAACAAGTAGAAACTTCAAATTTTTTAAAGCCTGGCCCTAGACTTGAAAATTGGCATGGTGTCACTTCTGAATTCTCTTCATCAAATAGTGGCAGAGGGAGGAGTGTCAAAGAATTTGGGACCACGATTAAAAAATTCTATAATCATAAAAAGAAGAAAACTGAAGACAAGTAAATGAATAAAAAGAGAAGTTTTATATGTACCTTAGATCACTTATTCTCTATCACTGTATGAGCCATTCCTGGATAAATGTGGTGAAGGATAGATAAAAGTGACAAAAAACCTCACCTATCTGAAATGAGGGAATAGAAAAGGAGCTAAATTTTTAATATTTCCATCAATGCTCCTTATTGTTTACATTGGTGTTCAGAACTCTGATAATAAAGCTCAGTATAGCTTGAAATGCAGTTGTTAAAAAACTAACTCATCATAAGCTACTGGTTTGTAAGTCAATGAAGTATAGATAATTCTCATTCTTGATATAGTTCTATGAAGTTCTTTTTAAAATTCTTATTTATAAAAGTATACTAACACTGTTAGTATCTTGATTGGTCACAAAGGCATTATGAACACAAGAGTAGTATCTCAGCTCTACAGTTTCTTTGGTTTTCTTAAGAATTTATTTTCTCATCGGAAGTGCAATTATATTACTTTTAGGTATATTTCCTATGGTGTTTAGTAATATTTTTTAACATTGATAAATATCAATCAAGGTCATGTGTATTGATATATCTTAACTATAGTCATAGGAGTTTGAGGATTTTCAGTTTCCCATAGCCTCATTGAAATATTGATTCAATAATATATCTATTATAGAATCAGATATTATTCATCTTACTTCATCCAAAACTAAAACACTGCAAATTAAATCAATAACTGCTGCAATTGTCATTGCAGCTAAGTTGGTTATTGAAAGATATAAAATGACCTGGTTTGCAAGTCAACTTTCACTGTAAGCTTCTAAAATTTCAGATTTTGACTGGGATTTTTGGCCCTAGGCTTGATGCTACTTCCAGTAGGTTAATTTGTAGTTGCTTAGGCCACTGCTAATGAATGAAAATCTCTCTTGTCTTTTCCTCCCTTTCAACCAGTTCATTAACTAATTAGAAGGAGGAATGATATATTTTACTTTCATCTGAATTATCGTAGAACCAGGATTTAAGGGATTTATGGCATGAGTAGGGCCAAAACATAAGTAAACTTTAAATTTGGGAGACATGATTTTAATCTTAGAAGGACAAGTTTATCTGTTGTTGTGTAGGTGGCAATGATGATTATTACAAGCATAGAATAATATTCTTTCTCCTCAGGATTGTATTTTACAGAAAATCACAGGGCATTTTTTTAGCTATGGTTTTTTTCATCCTTTCTGGAATTTGGGCAAATTATTAAATACTTGAATTTATTCATCACAATACAGAATAATAATATTAAATAAAGTTCAAAACAATTATAAATGAGGCAGAAATGATTTCAAGAAAACAACTATTTTTTAAGTTTCACTGTGTATTTTCACTCTAGAGCCTACCAGAGATCTGCCTGGCCGTTAATAGATGCCGATATGCATTTTCGATCGACTGAATGGGTCAATAATTATCACTGTCTTTACTTGGTTATCCTTCCACACTCTGCTGATTCAGTAGAAACGTTACTGCTCTGACTTTATCATCTTAAAAGATTAGTAGGCAAAATTCTTGTCTATAGTCATGAACGTGTTCTTTTCGGTATTAACTGAACTCATGCTTTGTTTCTTTCTTTACCTTAATGTTTTGTATGAAGGAAATCGCCATAAAAACTTATGTCTTGTAGTTATAGTTTAAAAGATATTACACATTTATAAAATATGCCAGCATAACTCTGAGTTGTTCACAACAACCCAGAGCAATGTGGCACAATGGCTGAAGAATTACTGCCTAGGAAATATCTCAATAAATGCCAAGATGTCAGGGAAAAATTCTTCCATTCCACTAGACTAAATATTTTCTGAGTACAGATTGAACAGAATTATTTTCTCAAATATAGAAGTTTCTCTTTATCTTTTATAGAGTTTGTTGTCCATCACTTCAACTACGTTTGCCAATATCCTATGCTCCATTGTCCTTGCAAGCCTATTAAAACATCATTTCCTGGAAGGGAGCACATATAGATATTCTCCTTGCCTGAAGCCAGGTTGGATGAACCAGACATTTTTAAATGGTCACTTCTGATGCTTTTAAAAGTTGTAAGTCAAAGACTCCTCCTAGTATTGTTATGCAGACATTGCTATTTGGACTGCCTTTTGCATTTATAATTCTGGTATCCACAAATGAAATAAATGTACCATTTGTAGAACTGCCTTTTATCAAGGTACATTTCTTTTCATATGTGTTTATTTATTATGTTTCTCACAATATGACATGGTATACAGTGTAAATATTGATTAGATAGCAAATTTCACTTAGATTCTCTCCCCCACTCCCAACCACATAGTCATATTAATTCTAGATTTTCTAGTAATTCTGGTAACTGGTTAAATTTGTGGGAGGTGACTTCTTTAGGTTAATGCAAAATGAAGAAATATGCAAACATTGTCTCCTATGCCCAAAGTTTTACCCTACCTTATATTTGCTTCATTGTTTACTCTGCTGTTTGTCATGAAAATATAATATATTAGTATTTTTTACATAGCTTTAGCTTGAAGAATGCTTTGGTTTTAGGAAATGTAAAAATAGTTTTCCTAAAAGTGTAACACTTCCTTCTTACACTTTCACTATTTTTTAAATTCATGAAGTCCTCATGTGCTGAGGTGCTGATGCACTTCTCAATTAAATTCTTAACATTAAAATTTTGTTGGATATACTAATTTTCTAATAAATGACATTTTTACTCATGGATAATGTGCTTAATTATTAGAGACAAAGCTATAAATATTTTTAATAGGGAAAAATGATCATTTCCCACAACTTGTTTGGTCCTATTGATTGATTTATTTCATTTAACAAACACTCATCTAGCACTTATTATATGCTAAGACTTCATATCAGCACTTTATAAATGTTAACTTAGTAACCTTCACAGCAATCCCATGAGATAGATGCTACTATTATACCCATTTTATAGATGAGGTTACTGAGTAAGAGGGTTTAAATAACTTGCTAAAGGTACACACAGCTAATAAGCATTGGAACTTAGATTCACATGCATACTTTTCCCATGTACTATCAATATACTTTCCCTTCCACCTTATAAGTCATTTTTATGACCAAGTCCTCACTGAATCTGTCTTTTATATGCCTGTAAGATATGAATTTGTGAAATGAATTATGAATATGAAATATGAATATGAGTTCAATATTGAATGTATAGTATACTAGTTGAATTCTATCTCATAAAAGGTATTATGTTTTCTAATATATCATGTTTAAAGAAAAAACCTTAGGAATATAAAAACCAAAGTTATTTTCAATTACATGATATTTTCTGTCCTGTATATTCTTCTCCCCTAAATGAAGATGGGTAGTAGCTGGGATTTATTTCTCTTGATCATTTCACTCTTTTAGAAAAATTTCTTTGGGAGAAATTATAATTTCATCTGAGTAGATGTGGTTATACAATCCTGTTTTTCATGGAAATTTTGTTTCTCATCAAAACTATTAATAAAAGAAAATGCATTATTTTAGGTGATCTTATACTGAAAATTTTTTGTTGTTTTACAATGTGTCTCTGTCTATCCTTTTTAAAGTTTTTATTTTGGAAAAGTAATTTTGAAGAATTTCAAGTGCTATACTAAAATCAATTTTGTGTTTGATTAATGTGACAACAACAAAACCCAACCCAACCAATAGAGAAGTGTGCTATAAATAAACCATGGCCACATTATCATTTTCATTATAAGTCTGATGAAATATTGTCTTAAGGAGAGATACACTACTGACAGCAGTGAAAAACAAGACATCAGAAATTCTATTTAAGTGCAGGTGGCAGTGTTATTTACTGCCCTCCACTCATGTTACGCCAGGCTCCTTAAATTTACACAGAGGGAATATATCCTCTCAGCTTGTGACAGCTGGAGGGGAAATCACACTAGTGGAAATACATTCTCATAAATGGCTAAAGAAGCCTTGCTTTTCTTCTGCTGGCCCAATTGTATATAATTGGAAAGGCAGAGAACGCCAATGATTATGACAAAAGAAACAATTTAAAAATTTAAAATTCCAAACAAGCATTCTTTTTCAATTTTTGCTTTCTAGATAAAACTTTACCTCTCTCCTCATCATTTTTCCTTTCTTAAGGTTAAAACCATCACCACCACCACAACAGCAAAACTAACCTAAATCAAATTATCCATTATGACCTTACTTTCTGATATTTTCTTATCTTTATCAGTTATATTTCTTAGCCCAAACTTAAATTTAGGGTTCTTCCCATTTTACAAAACTTGGTCTCCTCATCCTTCTTGCTTGGCTAGTAACTTTTGTCCTCTAATTGTATCTTAGTAATAATTTGTGATGCTAGATTCTCCACAGCAATTTGGAAAAATAGGTAGCCTGTAGAGAAGGTGGTTATCACGGGGGTTTTTCTGAACAATTTCTCAGATAAAAGATAGCAAAAAGACTTTTTGTACACAAAGAAGCAATTGTTCTGCTATTTGTCTTAGAGAAGGACCCCAGGAGGTATTAAAACATGCTATGTCCATTCGAGCTATAAACATTACCTAGAGATATAGAATCTAAGCATATGCATAAGATAGTAAATCCTCTGCAAGGAGAGTAACTGTACAGCCTATTGCTATGAGGTGGATGCTGGAAGTGAGTGTCACTGTGGAGCATCAGAAAGAGTTGATGACCAACTGGCAAAATAATTTAACACTTGGGGCGCCTAAGATCTGACAATGCCCAAGATAGAACTCTGAGCTGTAGGGGCAGAGGTGGCATTTAAACTCTCTGGGGCTGAGCTTTCTCACCTGTGCAACCAGATTGGATTAGAGCAGTTAGAGCAGTGGTTCTCAACTTTAGTGGGGCATCAGAATCTCCAAGAGGGCTTTTGAAATAGATTGTTAGTCTCACTTCCAGAGTTTCTGATTCAGTAGGTCTGGGCTGGGGCCTGAGGCTTTGCATTTTTACCAAGTTCCCTGGTGATACTGCTGCTGCTGGGCCAGGAACAACCTTTGAGAAGCACTGGATTAGAGTTGTTTTCCCAGAGTGGTGTTCAATGGACCCTCTTTCAAAGATCCTCTGGGAAAACAAACCAACCAACCAAAGGAAAAAAATAAATTTTATGTGGTTATAAAATCTATTAAATTCTGAATAAAAATGATTTATTTTTGCATAATTTTTCAGGTTAATTAATGTGCTAATTTTAATTTTATAAATTTATGAAACTTTAATCTCAAGATGTAATATATGATATTAGAGTTTTTAAACTTTTTGACTATCAGATTTTTTTCTCAGGAAGCTCTATTTGTATCCTCCAGATCTAACATTTTATAAAACACTCTTGAGAGTATGCTTGAAAAGATGGTCATAATGTCACTTTTAGCTCCTGCAAGCTATAAGAACCTTTTGCCCTAGCCAAATTCAGATTGATATTCCCTGAACACCCCATACTCATAAATCTTGTCTGCCTTTGTGTATGCCCCTTCCTTTCCATAAGCCTGCAATCTTCTTCCTACCTGCCTTACTTGCCGAGGGATTCTATATTACTTTAGTCCTTCCTCCTTTAAGAATTATCTCTGAAGCCTTTCCTGATAAAATCTATTTTTCTCTGCACCACGATACATTGTACTGTAAATATTTGTTTGTCTGTCTGTCTCCTGGAGTTCCTTAAAGGCAATGAAAGTGTTCTGTCACCCTATGTCCTTTACAGCCAGCAAACTGTCCCATTTAGTAACAGATGAATGATGATACACACTTTTAGCAATGTAGCCTGTTTCAGATTCATTGCTATAGAAACAGAAATTTTGAGAATTTATTCAAACTGGTCTGAATTTATTTACTAGTTGTAGGAGACTGAATAATGGCCCCACAAATATGTCAATATCTAAATCCCCAGAATCTGTGAGTATGTTACCATACATAGTAAAAAGGACTTTGAAGCTGTGACTAAGTTAAGGATCTTGAGATAGGGGTATTACATTGGATTATCAGATGGGCCCAATATAATCACAAGGGCTGTTACTGGAGGAAGGTAGAAGGAAATCTGACTATAGATATGGGATGTCAGAGTCGTACAGTAGAAAAAAGACATGTCCAGCCATGACTGACTGAAGACAGAGGAGGAGTTCATGAGCTAAGGAATGTAGGTGCCCTTCTGAAGGTAGGGAGTGCAAAGGAATGGATTCTTTCTCAAAGTCTGTTTCAGAGAGCAGATGATAAACTGATGTCTAAATTCATGTCCAATTAAAGGTGCTATGGTTACAGGTAATGCTCATCAGAAGCGTGGGACAATTTTAAGGCAATTAGCTATATTTTGTTATGATCTATCTAGAAAACCAGCACTACTTTTAGTAATTCCTATTAAAAGCTTGATATGCACCCATATGTATGCCTCATACATCTTGATGTAAGAATTTCTTCAGAGAGTTTTACATAGTGCAGTCTTGATAAGCCTACATTACTGAGTCATTTAGAATAGAATCTTGCCATTTTCCTTGAGTGACCTGTATAAACAAATTTCGACACTCTTAAAGACATAAGTTATATGGTGAACCATGGTAATATTTGTGGTTAGAAAATATATCTTTAATGATGCAACAAATATTTTCAAATAACTAAAGAAGTACAGTTGTTGAAAGCATTAAAATGAAATTTTCACATAGCACTGTGTCTGGAACATAATAGACATTTGAATAAGTTATTCATTAAATAAATTCATCCTAAGTATCAGTCAAAGTGAAAGTGACTCCTCTTTCCTTCCTCAATTGCTGTGTATACCCACAGCTTCTGGAAGCACATGTGGTGTGTCAGTGCTACTGGCATGAGCTGTTCTATATATTATATTCTGAAATTTAGTTTTTTCTGTTTATTGTTTGTTTATATTTATGTTTTTTGTTTGTTGTTGCATTAGCAGTTAGTATGAATTTTTCTTGAACGTTTGGAATTACTTTATTTTTTAAAGCATTGCTTCATAGGCTGTGATATGGATATACCATTATTTAAATAATCTCATACTGATGAATGTTCAGATTGTACATAATATTAAGTAATACTATTACAAAATGCTGTTATTTATTTACTTAGGTGATAATATTTATAGATTCATTGAATTGGAATTCCTAACTCAAATGTATGCACATTTAAAAATTTTGACATCTAATGACAAGATGCCTCATGAGAGGTTGTAACATTATATTCACACCAAACTTATGAGAGTTTCTTTTTCCCCATATTCTCACCGATTCTGAGTGTGAAAAGCCTTTAGAGTTTTCCAATCAGGTGAAATTCTCGTATACTAGTGAATATTTTCTATATTTCCATACCTATGCAAAATAATATAAAGTATACTTAAGAGGTAGAAGATAGGGTACTTATTAATACTTTCACACTCCCATTCTTACTAGGGAAAGAATTCATGCATGTAACACTGCATAAGTACAAAACATATGTATGATATATTATAACTGAGGGTATAGGGTGTAATTGAGGGTATAGGACTCAAACATTGAGTACTTTCGGAGTCCAGTGGGCAAAGCCATCAACATAGCTGAATTTGTTTAGTAGGAGGTCATGGTCATCATTATGAGAAGTAAGCTGAGTCTAGGGTAGGTGGAGAAGAAGACATTAGGCATTGCAGAAGCATGTCTGATGATAGAAATGAATAAGCTTGTGTGGCCAACACACTGCATATATACAGGATTTTACTTCTGCTGCTACATAAATTCTGTCATTTGTCAGTGAATTTCCGTGAAGATGATAAAGGAGTAGATTTTCCAGTAACTTAAATCTGAGTTTCAAAACTTCAATATTTACATTTCGGGGGCTGACATTTCATTAATTCATATGAATACAGGAAGGAAGTCAGAGGCATTGCAGGCTGCCACTAGCTATAAATGAGAGTTTAGGTGACAGGCAGTCAACACACATCTGTCACATTCAAGCCTCAAGCCATAGTTGCTGTGTCATCTCAGAAGCAGCTGTGACACTTCTGTTCTGATGAGTGCCTAATAGCAAACAACAACAAAAAAGCCCAAAGACAACCAATATGTGGAGAAACATGACCATAGGCAGCTACTGAATACAAACAGTGCATTTGGAGCAAGAATTTGGAAATTATAACTGGGAGTCTACTAGTTCTGATGGAAGCTCAAAGAAAAGTGCATCAAAACTCTGAGGGAAAGCTTGATGTGAAATGTGCAGAGAGAAAAGTATAAAGATGTTCTTCTCCTAAGGAGCCAAACAAGTCAGCATAGGAAATATCCTTATAAAGAGGACAGATGCCCTGTCCACCAAGAACAAAAACACATGAAAAAAAAATTGTAGCTTCCATAGCCAAATTCTGCATCTTCCAAACAACTGTCCCAATTGAAAAGAGGGAGATATGCAGTCTGGTGGTTGGGTAGAATATTAAAATGGAATCTTCCATAAAGAGTTGCATATATTTGGTATATACACAAAATATGTTTTTATATATATGTATATAGTACGTAATATATCTATTGATGCTTTTTCTAATGATATATTTGTGTATTTGTTGGGGCCATGATTAATCAGCTGCTCAACGACAACATATGAATTCTACATGCTCTCTTTGAGGAATATATAAATACTTTTCTTCAAGAGTCCTCCAAGATTTCCCTGTTCTTGTGACATTTATAGCTCAAATGTAAGAGTAGCCCTGGAATACTCTACAAACCCCATGGAAATCCCTGGTTGAATGATTTTTTTTTTCCTAACTTTCAGGATTCTACCAAAGTTGCCAAAGGGTAGCACAATTCAGTATGTTTTCTTTGAGGATTTTGTATGTTGGGGATGCATCTTACTTCATAAGACACTAACAAAGAAGATATAGTATCCGCCTTGACATTAGACACAGTCACACTGAGTCAAACCAGACTCAAATGTAAAGGAATAAAAACACTGAAGACAGGCTGCAATGCAGTGCTGATAACATATGCTATCCTGTGTTACTTAAGGTATGTTAGAAAAAGGTAGAGAAAAATGAAAAATAGACACATTCTTTGATTTTGAACTCCGAAAGGTAAGTTTTGTCAGTAGTCAAGTTTAACTAGTGTAGTTCTAAAATCTTAGATTATTAGCATTTTAAAGAATATTACATTTTTAATTTTTAATACAGATAAGATAACTAATGAAAGAGGGTTTGAAGAACATGTCCAAAGAGAACATGGCATGTTGGTGTCAGAACAAGGTCACACACACAGGTTTCTTGATTCCTAGTTCCACACATATATACTAACTAATATATACCTTAAACTCAATTATAGCTATTGTTGTGTTTTCCTGTGATATCAAAATGTAGCAGATTAAAGAAGAAACAGCACAGAAAATCTCCACTTAACAGGTAGGCAAAGAATAGCTCAGGTCTGCCTTCTTGGTTCTTGTCCTGCTCTGCTGCTTACTGAATGGCATAGAGTATCTATAAATTTGGATTATAATAATCCTAATTCGTAGTCTTGTTTGGAGGATAAAGTGAAAAAATGTAACTAAAGAATTTATAATAATAACCTAGCATGGAGTAATTGCTTAATGAGCTATTATTATTACCATTCCTGTGTTCTAGCCACTAAGCTTCACCAATTGCAGGTCTGTGAATATAAATGAGAAGCCTTAATGTAAAACAGTGATTTTCTTCCAAAACCTATGACAAAGTTTACTTCTTATTCAGATTAGAAAACAGAAGTCTGCAGTTTTAGAATTGCAGATAACCTTTTACTGACTGTAAATCATCTCAGAGAAGATAGTTTAGCCCACTCCCAACCCCAACAAACCATTTCCAGTTAAAGACTCATTTTTCCATTTTGTGATTTTGCTGGATCAGCTGTATAATTCACATTTTTCCTTCTATATTTCAAAAGGCAGGGATCTATTTTATTTTGAACCATGAGACCAGAAATGTTATGGGAAAAATGAGATATGCCTGCTTTTAGCATTCTCCTAATACTGATCTTTTCCTAAAAACGTGCCATCTATTGGAAAAGGGATATTTTTATTTATGCCTTCATGCATTACCCACTGAACTCTTTGTCTGTCCTTAAATTTTTCTGTATTAAACTATGCAAACCAATGACTTTCCACCCATTTCCTTCCATGATTACTTACTGGGACTAAACTCTACCAAATGTCTTGGATAACCTTTGTTTCCTTTTGGCACCTCTATCTTCCAGGACCACAGGATTTGACCGTCCTGCTGCATGTACCCTCTGAGATCCACCCTTCTCTTCACTGGCCATCCTCTCTGTTCCTTTCCTTCAGGTTCTGATAGTCTCTATTCCTGTTGCTCTACTAAAGTCATCATTCTTCATTGATGAAAATGCATTATCCTATTAGGGCTTTGTTTTAAAGATGCATGCAGGAGTGCCGTGGCAGCTCAGTGAGGTAGTCACTCCTTGGCAAGTGAGTCTTTTAAGTTCCCTTTAGTTCACATTTTATACAGCTACACCATTCCTATCTGTCCATTCCTTTCTATTAATAGTACCATCTCAAGCCTTACACCAAACTGTGAAACTACTATAATAGTAATGTGTTTTATCTTTTTATGTTTGGTATCCTTTTAGATAAAGTGTAATAAGGTGTCCATTTGATTTTAGATAACTAGTAAGTAATCATAGGACTTATTTCTCTCTGTGACCTTCTACCTCCCTTCTGAAAGCAAGTAGTTTCATATTTGTGCTAAGTATCTTGTGGTATGTCTTTCCTAACCCCTCTCCTTCAGTCAAGTTGTAGCTTTAATGTTATTTCTTGTGAGAAGCTTTTCCAATTTTTATAGGTGAGCTACAGACCTCTACAACATTTTAAAGTTTTCTCTCTCAAAGGATGTAACATGTTGTTCCATAATTATATATTCACTTACTTGCTTCAGCAATTAGCCTATGAGGGATATTTTGTTCCCACCTCTTGAACAGAACCTGGTTCAGATCAGAGTAAATACTGAACTACTATTTTATAATAGAATAATAACTTTAAGGGAAATTGTAAGGGTTTTATTTTTAAATAGTTATTTTAGTTTTTTAATTTTTTTTCCCAAGAAACAAATAATAAAACAAATTTTTATACAGGTGTTTGGAATATTGTACACAAGGTTGAAAGGGAACTATAGTTTATGATTAGAGAGAAAAGAGAATTTTAGACGTTATGAGGCAAGTTACCAAAAAGTCTATAGAAACAGCAATCCAAATACTTGAGTTTCAGTCTTTGTTTTGCCTTTAAGTTGCTAAGTAAATTCTTTGGAACTTTAGATTCTCCATTGTAGGTCAACCAGAAGTTAACTAGATTATGCCAGCATTATAGTTTATACAGTGTTGTACTCAAGGAATTCGAAGAGCAATACCTTGATTTTGCCAGGCTAATACATGAGTTTCATTCAGTCAACATGCAGGTAGATTAAAAGGACATGTTGAGAAGAAATGAGATACCTTTTCTGAAATTTTACTGTATTATTAATAAAAAGAAAATTTTCTCTAGCTCACACATTAAATATGAATCATTCAGAAAGAACCATAAATTTAGAGAGAATAGTATGTCCTTTTCCTCTGTTTTCCCTCCCCTCATCTATGAAATGAATTCTATTTCTATTGGCACACTCAATATTCTGGGTCGGTCACACACCACAGAATTTCAGATTTGAAGACTGATTTGATTCTATTTGATTTCTATTTGATTCTATTTGATTCTATTGGATTTGATTCTATTTTTCCCACTAATAATTTCATTATCATTGGAGCAATAGAATCAATTAATGAAAAAGATAGATCTTAAATATGGGGTTGGGGTACATGAGATCTCTTGAAACTTTGAATCCTACAGTAAGACATAGCTCCGGATCAATAGTCAATTTGGAATGAAAGCTCAGGTTAGAGTGGGCAAATGGAAAGAGAGCCCTCTGTGGCCATAGTACAGAGTAAAAATCCTAATACTTGTATGATAAGTCTTGCTACTTCTTAAGATATACACAAAAATTATCTGAATATTATTCCTGAGCCTTTTAATATACTGAGGCTAATACAGAGGAATAGAATCCTGAAAGGTAAGTTGATGAATTATTTCAAGTCCATATACTAGAAAGTTTGAAAGGTCCCCAATCTTTGGAGTTAGGCTAGAGATGGACATGATGATGCACTCACATTTACCTTCAATGAAGGACTTGTTTTCCCAGCTGCTGGAAGGCCTATTGGTTGAGAGCCTTCAATTGCCAGCCCCTTTATGGATTGCCTCGGTTGCCGAGTCTCCTTACACACTACCATGCCCTTTCAGGCATGGCCCACACGCAAGGACTGAACAAGGTGGTAATCTCAACGCCAGATATTTTGACCCATTGAAGGACAACTCTGATGGACCATTTCAGCTTCATAATTCATCTTGGGGTTGACTGAGGCCATGGAGTCAGCATTTTAGCTTAGCTTCTCCCTTTGCCTCATTCTCCTCCATCCCATCCTTTCCACAAATGTTAATACCCAAGGATTTCCCTGATAGCATTCTGAGCATTAGGTTGAATCTCTAATCACTCAGTTAGCAAAGTGAGCCTCATCATTGGTGGTAGGTACAGCACAGATAGAGCCTACACAAGGTGGCAGTCCAATGATTACAACTTTTACTGGTGTTAATTGGAATGATATTCCAATGGAAAGTATTGCATTAACTGGTGATACTGTTATCATGCTTTTAAAAAGTATAGAAAAAATAGGAAAATGGGGTTAGATGACTTGTTGAGCTTGGCCAAAGTCCTAAAAATGTAACAAAAGGATGAGAGCAATTAAAAGGTAATTACAAGTCACTCGTGAGACCCAGATGGCCTTCTTAGTAGCTTATGTGGAGGCTTTAATCGCCTATATCTGGAAAGCAGAGCAAGCTAGGAACCAGGCCCAGGACTTAAGACCAAGAAAACTTCCAGAATGAGGAGCTCCACAGATCTTTTCTTTAGTGAAATGACCACAACTGGCAAAAATTATAATTAACAACCATTTAAAATCTCTGGAAATTGTCCAAAGGGGATGTAGCAAATGAAAAACATTCATTCAAGAAAATCTAACTAAATATCACTAAAAACAGCGAGAATCTGTGGTATTTGAGCCAAAATAATTCCCTTCCTCCATCCCATTTCTCAGTTCCACATGTTGGAAGCTACACTCCAGTTAGGTACAGCTCTACCTGGCTCTACACTCAGCTCCCCTCCAGTTCCTAGTAGAGGGAGTGAGGATCTCTTAGGGAGGCACAAGCCATCAGCATTTCTCAGGCTCCTATCTCTGTGTTTAAGAGACTCTATTCTAAGCAAGAATGCTGAAAGGTCTAGGACTCTCTTCCTTTTCCCAGCCTCCACATGTGGGGTAGAAGCTCTGCTAAAGGCTCAGAAAGCTGATAGCACCAGTTCCCTGATTGCCTTCACCTCAGCTCACTCATTGAGTAGAAATTCTGTATCAGGAGAGGCAAGCCAAAAAGAACAGAGGCTGCTGTTCTAGCTATTTTTCTTTGTTTTTAATATGAAATAAAAAAGAATGATAAACTATGGAGTTAGCAATATAGTTCTCATTATTAATCAGTAATAAGAACAGAGAATGTTCTTAAAACATACAGATTTTTAAAAGTACATTCAAAGTAGATAATAGTAGACCTAATAATTTAGTCATACCTTTCAGTTAATATCTGGATTTTCAAAGTTTTAGATAAATCCTTTAAATAATAATTCCTTATTAATTTATGTGATTAGAGCAGTGTTATCTTCCATGCTTTTAAGTGGTCATCATGTACATTCTTTTTAAATATAAACTATTATTAGTAGTCAAAGGTAATCTGTCATTAATGTAGTTAAATATTTTTGTTATGAGAAGTACTTGCCAAAAAGACAAAAATTGTTTTCCTTTTTAACTCCCTAGTTTAACTCTTTTTCGAGAAATCTAATATTCTTTGGAGACTTAAGACTGTCCAGACACTTGAACTCAGGCACATACTGAAATATTGGGTCATAAGTATTTTTTGAAATTCTTACATTTCTGCCCATTGAAGAAAAAAGTCTTTAATCCATGTCCTCAAGATGCTCATACATAAAACAACAGTCGACACTTGTCTCATCATTTTAATCCCTTTAAAAATGTCTAATTCATTCAGCTCACCAGTTCATATAAGGCCCTTGAAGAAGGTATTAAATCATCTCTATTCAGTCATCATTAGTCCCGAATTTAAAAAATTTGGGTCACACCCATTTACCTCGTAATAACTATTAAGAAACTCATCCAAACCATTTCTGGGTCAATTAATGTATATTTTTCAAATCTAGAATTCTATAGGTTAATAAATGTAATATCTATGTTTTAGTTTCTTCACAATACAAAAAATACACACACATGTATTTTTAAATACATACTTCATAACAATAATTGGAGAAAAAACAGTTCTTACGCTTGTATCTCACATGTGTGTTCCCAAGGCCAGTGGCGCTTTCCTAGTCATTATTACTTAGTTAAGGTTGCTGGAAGTTTGATCAATTGTTAGGGAAATCCAGAGTACTGAAATTTCTTTGAATTCTTGGGGGCATTCTCTGATATGTATGACATTGATTTAACTGTAAAACTTAACCCTTACCTTTCCTTCTACATAATAATCTACTCATAACAAAGCAATTTTGGCTGTTTAATAGACAATGCTGAAAATACAGGGGTGTTAGAAAAGGGTCACTTGTGTGCCATTCAACTAATAACTAAAAATTTCATGAAAGATAATTTTGTTTTCAAAAGTCCTTTAGTTGATCCAGCCAGCTCCAGGTTTCAGCCATCTTGTTGGCTTCTCTCATCTTCCTTCTTCCTTGTCCTGTCTTCTTGCATTCCCTCACCACCATCCCATTTTAGAACCGTATAAAAATGGAGAATTCATTTACTAAGGTAATTGGGAGGATGCTCTAAAGAGTCGGAACAAAAATATTTATTTTATTTTATTTATTTTTTCACTTTTTTTTTTCTGAGACAGAGTTGCACTCTGTTGCCTGGGCTAGAGTGCCGTGGCATCTGCCTAGCTCACAGCAACCTCAAACTCCTGGGCTTAAACAATCCTTCTGCCTCAGCCTCCCAAGTAGCTGGGACTATAGGCATGTGCCATCATGCCTGGCTAATTTTTTTCTATATATTTTTAGTTTTCCTGCTAATTTCTTTCTATTTTTAGTAGACACGGGGTCTCACTCTTGCTCAGGCTGGTCTCGAACTCCCGAGATCAAATGATCCTCCTGCCTTGGCCTCCCAGAGTGCTAGGATTACAGGCATTAGCCACTGGAACAAAAATATTTAAACTTAATGGAAATAAAGATGAGATAATTGAGGGTAGACACTATGAAACTATAAAAACTTGTGTTACGCATTTTTTTGTATGGGAATTAGAGGGAATATTTACCTCCATTGCCTAATACTCTTAGAATGGTAGAATAAATTGCACTTGGAATCAGGAAGTCTTACTAAAATGTTTCGTTTGGGGAATAGTTTTGAGTCTAAGCTTCTCCAGCATCCTAAACAGATACCACCTCTCCCTTTCCTAAGTTGCACTACTATTTCTGTGATTAGCAACTGGGAAATTAAAATTAGATGTGAAATTTCAATGATAATTATTATATTGGAGAAGATCTGGATCTTTTCAGTCTCCTGGTTTTTCTTGGACTATTTGTGATGACTATTATTGCCAGCAATACCTATTCTTTAAGCTCTCTTTGCCAAAACACATTTTCGTAGGACACTATTCTTAAAGACACTTGGTGTGTCTTTAGTCCAGAACAGGGGCAGAATCACTTGGCAACATCACTTATTCACAGGGCAAGCCTATGTTTCTCTACCCTAATGGTTGACTCTCTCCATTTCTGAGTCAGCCACTGGGGAAGTAAAGGCCAAATACCCAACTGAACCATCATTAGTATTAGATTCTACCAGAATATTGATTAGATAGTCTTTCCTCAATTGGAATCATGTGTACTCTTTGAAACGCCCCTTGCCTAAATTTCCAAATTTTACTTAATGGTACATTTAAGAAATACTTAAGATATATCTATTTTAACAAGATATGTTATAATTATTATTTAAGTAATACAATTGCTATAATAATTAAAGATACAATATAGTATGTTATTTTAAAAGCTATTTATAAAGAATACATATAACAGGCCTATCAAACTGTTACAAATTTGTGGCAGATGATGTAAGCTATCTTACTTTACTTCCATTTCAACTACTTTTCCATGTGTCCTCTATAGTGTAAGCTAAAAAGTTAAAATATTAAACTTCATAGTGCCCCTTACTGGTAGGAATAGTCATGTGACCCAGTTCTTACCCTAAAACATAAGCACAAGTTTAAGGGGCCCTGCATTTTCTACTTCCTTTTCCTTCTTGCCTGGAACAGAGGCATGAGGTGAAGCTGCAGCCATCACCACCAAGGATGATGGCCCTGGAAGTTAGAAAGGGCTCATGTCCAGTAAGGCACTGGTGAGCACTGTACCTGCCATAGATGGCTACCTCACACCTCTTGTGTAGGGGTGTGTGAGCATGTTTCAATAAAAGATTTTCCTTTGCATTTATTTGAAAATATATTCAATATTCTTATTGTTTAGACTTACAGTTCAAATATGTAGCCAGCTGAGTTTTAGCACTCATTAATTAATCTAATTAAATAAAGGATATCTGCAAATTTGTTATATAGCCTATAGAGAAATTTCAGAGAGTCATTTACACAAATCATTTATTTTTACAAAATATGGAATCCCCCCCCTGCAAAAAAAAAATTTCCTAATAGTGAAATGCATAGTATGATTTTTTTTTCTTTTAAAGGTTTTCCTTTCTCTCAGAAGCTGTGATTCACTGTTTCTGGCTATTTATGGTATACCAAATATGTGTTCTTTGACTTCTGTGTAATTTATTTAAACCCAAGCTCAATAACTTTAAATGCAGTTATGATCACAAGGTTTCAAACAATAGTCAGTGGTCTGTGAAGAGGCACTGCACTGTCTCATTAAACCAAAAAGCCCCAACAGCCTGAAATAAGCAATACATAACTGCCTTAAAATTAGATATGGTATCTTATAAAAATATGTGCAGTGCAACCTTGACCTTTGTGCTAATTAAACCTCCCTGGCAGCTGACTATTCTTGCACACACGCTTTCTTAAGTAGTCATATTATTTACAAAGGCAGCACTGTCAAATCCCCACAAGTATGCTATTTTCTTCCTAGATGATCTGGCTGTCTTCCAAAGCAGGCTTTGTGTTTAAGGAAGATGTCAGAGTCAGGTAAAACTGTGAGAGTCAGAAATACGGTAACCAGCAGCATGGAGCAGACCAGGGTAGGAGAGATATGGAAATCCCAGAGGAGCCACGGAGTCAGAAGGTAGAAAAGAAGAAGTGTGTCAGGGAATGTGTTCTAGGTGTGGCCACAAGGGTATGTGAGCCAGAATGGAGATCTGTGTGTGACATGAGGGTATGGGGGTGTGGACTGGAAGAGAGATGGGATTTGAATGCTTAGCAATGGTTCATACCAGTTCTAGAATTATTCTTTCATTTATATACTTCGTAGATAATTTATTAAACACATAACCATAGGCACTTTGCTAACTGTTGAGGACATGGTGTTAAGCAAGACAGATAGGATTGCTCCCCAAGTAGAGATTACTGTTAAGAGCGTCTAAGAACAAGAATGAAGGAGAATATCAGTTCAGGTCCAGCAAGGTAAATGGGGACATCCAATAACTAGTAGTGACATCCTGCAGTGGGAATATCAGAAATGAGTGTGAATAATAAGCAAAGAACTCAGTAATAGGGGAACTGATATATAAGGGAGAAACTTAATACTTAGTGGATTTACTATGTGTTTTATATTACTTTGTGTTACCTCTGATACTATGTTTCTCTATTTTTTTTTTTTGACTCATTGTGATTCGTTGTGTGTCTTCCTACTAGACTGTGAACAGTGCTCAGCCCATAGACGGTGCTCAGTGAATATAGTCTATTGAATAATTGAATGAGTAAGCAAGGTCAAAGTGGAATCCTAACCAGACAACCTCAGTGATAAGCTAGTAAAAAACTCCTATAGCCTTCTTGCACTGGACAGGAGAGGTCTCAGGGTCTGGGGGACAATAGGCCTGCACTGGGAGCTTGTCACTCAGCAGCCATATGAGATAACAGCAACTGTGCCATTAAAAAGTAAACATGATAGCTGTCTCCCAGGGAAAAACAAACTAAGCAAGGACGTAATTCTCTTGTGCAGTACAATTTTTTACCCTTTATTTTTCAGCAGTAGGCCTGATCAAAATTAGGCTTGAGAGGCTGCAAACAGAAAGTTGTATAAAGGTAAATTAGTGTCAAGACTATTCAGACAGATCCTGTGCTGTGGTATTCTGCAAGACTGCTGAAAAGAGTCAATCTAGGAGACTTGAGTATCTTGCAATTACAATCAGGTCTCATCTAAACACAGAATTATAAAAAGAAAGAAAGAAAAAGGAAAAGAGCTCTTCTAGTTTCAAGGGATCTGGCCTTTGGAGCAGCTTCCTGAGAAGTATCATCTGAGGCTCTGATATCAAACCAGCAGTTTCATAAATGGCTGAGATTGTAGGTTAAATAAAGGAGTTCAATTTCTGATGAGTTTCACACCAGGGGACTGTCCCTACCACCCTTAGCAGTTTCAAAAATAGCAACACACACATGTTCCTCTTATCTAAGAGAAGCCAAAGTGCAGACAGGCTGACCTGAAGTGTTCATTAACAACAGCTGGAAATGGAGGAAATCACATGCACATCTAACCTAGATTTTAAACTATTAATTTTTCCTTCAATTTCAAAGCTTTTTTTCTTTCATAGTGCACCATTTATCTGGTTCAAGAGATAAAATACCTTCAAATGATTCCCTTGTTTTTCTGTTTATTGTTTAATATACATTAGAATATCCATACTAACGCCATACATGACAAGAAGAGGCACTAGAGTTCAACAGAAATAGCAGAGAAAATGCATATAAAGCTTTTAGTGGAGTACCTGGCACAAACTAGGTAGACACTGAGTCAACGTTTATGGTTATTGTTAAAAACAACAAGGGATTTTGAATTAAGTGAGCTGATTTTCAGTTCTGGCTCTGTCTCTTTCTGGTTGGGTGACCTTGATGGATAAGTGTCCTTTTCCAGACTTGCCTTGGTTTCTTCATGTAAATCATAAAGCGAACAATTTAAAAGTAAAAGGGAAAATAAAAATGTTGATCAGTTAAATATAAACCAAAAGAAAGCTATGTGACTAGTTATTTTTAGCTAAAATAGCTAATAAAAACAACAAAGAATTAGAAAAATCAGTCACTGGAAAAAAAGATTAATTCACTTGGAAGCAATAACAATTGTAAACCCATATGTACCTAATAAAATACTCTCAGTATAAAGTAAAAATTAATAAAACTTCAGAAAGAAATCGACAAATGCACCACCACAGTGGGATATTTCAACAGATTATTCTCATTTATCAGAAGATCAAATGGCCAAAAAATTAGTTAAAATATCAAAGAACTGAGTTATGCCATTAGCAAGCTTGAGTTAATATTTGATTTAATGTTTAAAACCAAATAATTTATGGTGGCACTTTTGAGGATAAGAGGGGTGCCATAACTTCTTACATTGGGACAATAAGTATAAACTGGGACTCAGCTGAGTCAACTGGTCATATGGAAAACCTACCTATGTAGAATCTGCTATCCAATAATTACAGAACAATCTTATCAAGCACACACACAGAACATTTTTAAAAATGACCATTTATTTGGCCATAAATCAAGGGAAAACTTATTTTTAGAAAACATTATTATAATACCAGACCATTGTGTTTTTTGAACAAATGTGATTAGTTTGGAAATTGGACATTAAAACACATTTCAAAACTGCTCATAAGTAAAAGAAGGACTTATAATACAATTTCAAATAATTATAACTAAACAATAAAGAATATAGAACATATCAAAATATGTGGGAAGCAGCAAAAGAGATACCTTAAACAAAAATTCTAAACTTAAGTAGTAAAATTAGAAAAGAGCTAAAAATTGATGAGCTAAGCATCTGAATTAAGAAATTAAAGGTGAACAGCTAAATAAACCCAGAGAAAGTAGAAGAAAGGAAATAATAAAGACTGGAACAGAAATTAATGAAATAGGAAAAAGCTAACATGGTTAGAAGAAAACGAAAAACTGATTCTTTGAAAAATTTAAAAATAGACAAACTGTGATATTGCTCAAGAGGAAAGGAGAGAAGATACAAATAAAATATTAGAACATAAAAGGTGATGGAAGTACAGATATAAAAAAAGATTAGAATATAATAAAGGAATATTATGACCATCTTTGTAAAAAAAATTTTGAACATTTAACAAAAATTATATTTACATATATATGATTTAAATCCATATAACCATATAGTAAAATACTTTTTAAATAACAAATCACCACAAAAACATTAGCTTCAAAAATAAACACTACATATAATGTAGGGACAAGTTTGGATCACAGAATCTTCCCTTAGCCAATACTTGACACAATAAACAAAAATTGGTAAAACTAGATTATTATTTGGATTAAGTTTAAGTCCATGTGATAAAAAACCCCAAAGAGTAGTAGATTTAACAATCTACTATTTACTTTCTCCCACATAAAAGAATTCTAATGGCTTAATATAGTGGTCAGTGACTCAGGCTTATCAAAGCTTTTGACTCCTTCCTATAGTATAGCTGATTCTCATGTTCCAAGATAGTGGCTGGAGTTCTGTCCATCACCTCCTTATATTATGCCAGAAGCAAAGAGAAGAAAAGAGCAAAGGGAGCATGCCTAGGGTCTTTTAGGGAGGTTTAGTAGAAAATGCCAGAAAATATTTCTGCCTAAGTTTTATTGGCTAAAACTTACTGACATGTGTACATCTGCTTATAACAGATACTGGCAAATGTGATTTCTATTTCTGAGCAGCCATGTACAGTACAATAGAACAAATGTTCTGCTACTAGGGAAGAAGATATAATGAGTATAGACAACCACCATTTTCTAATACAACCAAGCAGTGAATTCACTAGCAACATCCAAACATGGAAAGTGATTCAACCTCATAATACACATTTTGAAAAGTAACCGATTCAATTATGTTTCAGTTTAATCCTCATTTCTCTCTCTACCTCTCCAAAGCCACGAGGGGAAAGAGGATGAATTGAAAACATTCAGAGAATTCTTATTAATGTTTTGCAACTTAGGAAAAACAGATTAAGAGGGTGATTAGGCAGTCTGGAGAAAATTTGAGAAAAGCCCCTTAAGAACAGACAATAATCTATGCACCAGCAGGCTCTCAGGCTCTCAGTGGAGGCAGGAAAAAAACACCAAGGTCACAGTCTTTCAGGACAATGGTCAAAAACCCAAGTAGATCCTTCTACAGGAATAATATCTATACCTGAACTCAGTGAAATGAAAAGACACTTAATACAACCTCAAAAGAGAGAACAGAGACCTGGCTATACAAAAGAGACTGTACTCAAACAAATAAGAGCTTTTTTTCTCTAATCTGCCCATATCTTCAAAATGCCAGAAAGTACATATAATAGCAAAACTCCAATTCTCAAACTGAGTTTAGAGAAGATGCCAGCCAGTCATCATGTAAAGCATGAATGGTATCAAGGAAAATTCACCCACATTTTGTAGAAGAAAATAGAAATTTTGAACAAAGCAGCCAGTATTAAGCATGGAAGAAGAAAATAGGTAGCCGAGCAACTAAACAAACTTTCTAAAGAAAAATAAAGAAAAGGAAAAGACAAAGATCCTAGAATATAAATGAACATTACCCAAGATAAAGAAAAAAAATATATATGCCAGTGATTTTTACTATAGAAGCTACAAAACTTGTTTTAATATAAAAAATCATTGATGATGTCATAGAATGACCTAATTAGAGAATTGACAAACACAGTGGACATATAATGGCATAGACCATGTATTGCTCACAGTTGGATTCCCAATTCACAGGAAAGCCCTGATATGATGAAAGTGAATGAAGAAGAAGAAAGCAAAGAAACTAAAGCAGTTAAGGAGAAGATAGAGAAGCCAAATAATGGTTATCGGAGTCCCCCAGGTAGAGAATCCAAAAAAAATTAAGAAAAACTATGAACAAAAATATAATTTTAAAGTTCCCTAAATAAAGGGAGAACTGAGTTTGAAAATCAAAGGAATTTATATTATTCTAAAATCTTGGTATAAAATTATCAATATTAAGAAATATTCTTCTTAAGCTATTGAGTCACAATGATGGGTGAAGAACTCTGCAGGCATTCAGGTAGAATAAAACAAGTCACTTAATAAAGATATAAATGAGAAGTGACTTAGTCGATGCTAGGAAACAACTGGGCAATTTCTGCACTGAGGAAAACAGAACTAATTTCTTGTTTAACTATACAGATACAAGATCATTCAAAATATGAAAGAATTAAAAAACCCATTACACCTTCTTTAACCTGGAAGTGTTTGTAGTAATCTGGGTAAGAGATGATGATAGTTCAGATCAAGGTGGTAACAGTGGATATGGTGGAAGTAGTCAAATTCTGGAAATATTGTGAACATAGAGCTAGTGTGACTTCTCATGGAAAGGATGTTGCCATGGGAGAGAAATACTTAAAAGATCTTAGGATTTTTTTGATTTTTGCTTGAGTAGGTGAAAGGATGTTGTTACCATCATCTGAAATATAAAAGGCAGCAAATAGAGCAGGTAATTCTATTTACTTATTTGTTTGTTTGTTTGTTTTTTGATTGGTCAGAGGTTGGTCAGAGGCCAATCAAAAGTTTTGCTTTGGGGATATTAGGTTGGAAGTGTCTATTAGACATTCACATGCAACTTGACATGTGAGTTTGAATTTCGGGCGAGACCACAGGGCATGAGTTATTAGGGAGTCCTCAACATATACTTGGTTTTAAAGCTATCTAAATCGGTGCAAATGTAAATAGAGAGGAGGTCCAAAGATTTGGGTCTCGGAGCTCTACAATATTAAAATGTCAAAGTGAAGATATAGGCGAAGAAGATCAAAAAGGAGTGATTCGTGAAGAAGTTTGGTATGCTGGAAGCCAAGTGAAGGAAGTGTTTTCAGGAGGAGAAAAGGATCACGTTCATGTGTTAAATGCTGCTGGATCATTTATGCAAAATAAAGATAAATAATTGACTATGGATTTAGCAATGTGGAGATCATTGGCCAAGTAGTTTCAGTGGAGTGGTGGGAATGAAAATGTGATTGGAGTAAATTCAAGAAAAAATATAAAAAGAGCATTTGGAGACAAAATATAACAAAAATAATAATATAACATATTTGAGTGGTGGATGCCTTTATTCATTTTTTTTCCTAAGTAGAGGGTCAGCCAGCACTATCTAAAATTAATTAGTAGTATTAACACAAAGATTCCATATATTAATGTCTTTTTAAACTTTTTTTATATGTTTGAGAAAAAAATCTTGGTGAGAAAAGAATTATTATTAATTCTATGTAAACTATTATGTGAAATTTAGCAGTTTTCTTAGATTTTTCTTCAATGAAACGCAGGTGAAATTAATACCTGTATAACATACCACTTATAAATTTTTATGGTCTTATCTCTTGACTTATTTTCTGTCTATATATATGCATAAAGAAATGTATGGAATTTTATGTTGTTTCTTTAACATTCACTTTTCTTTGTAATTTACTGTGCTGCTTCATATTTGATAGAAAATGTATATTATTTTAATAAAATAATAGATAATTATTCTTTAACAAAATTCTTGAAAAGAAGACTGCATGGCAAATATCACACCAGGAAGACAAACATCTATATGTTATTAAATCCTGCTATAAGGACCTATAGGTGAAAATTGATTTCTTGTCCTCCCAACTCTTGTTTTGCAGCTATGTCTGTCTCTTTGTTAACTTTGTGCCCAATCCCAAACACAGGCAGTTTGTGCTCCTGGTTCAGCATTACTATATTTTAACTTGCTAATAATTGCTGGCTAGTTGTTGGATGATAGCTAAGCTCCAAAATTGCCAGAATTTTTTTTCTGAGAAGGGAACTGATGTATATAAGTCATATTAAGTTTTGAATCCTTTATAAATGGCACCTAAATCTTCTAGGTGTATTTACGGAAGAGTTTGTTAATGATAAATATCTATGATGGTGAAATTTCAGCAGAGATATTTTGAAACAGGATACCTAGAAAGTGGGGGAAGTGGGGCATTGTTTAAATTGAATTACTGATGTAAAAAATTAACTGAGCTTAGAGTCTCCCTCACTCTGTTATGTCTGTGAAAGTACTACTAAACCCTGACAGAACCTTTGTGTCTAGAGTGAATATAAATGTCTCTGTATTTATACTTTTATATAGCAAATAAGAATGTAGATTCAATTGTAGGCATCACTAAATATACAAGCAATTCAATCTCATTATTTTGATATAAGGAAGCACTGCCATCAAGATGAATATAATGAAAAAGTATGCTGCAAATCTTTGAAAATTCAACACCAATTTTCAAGGAAAAAGAAAATAAATTATATCCAAATTTATTTTTAGAATTTCCTGGAGGCTCACTAATTCAAAATGTATCTATTATTCATAGTTTACTCATATAGAATTAAATGTTTAGTGAAACTTTTACTTGAAATTTCAACTGCACATTTTGAGGACAAAAGGATGTACAGTGTGCCATGATACAGGCAAATTTTCCTTGGCTTAAAGACAATTTATAGCAAAACAAGGACTGAAAAATGAGATTCCACTAAAGGAAAAATGATCTTGTCATGCTGTTCTTTGAATTCATTCATCTTATTTACCATTAAAATAGTAATTGAAAAGGTGATACTTTAGTTGTAGGTTTTCATTATGTCATTTTGGGGACTGAGAGATTCTATGATTTGACAAAACTGGCCTATAGATAACCAGTGCACTACATTGCAGAGAAGATGCAGAAGGTTTAAAGAAGCAAAACCTTTTCTTAACAATTTGAAAATATGTCATAAATTATTATAAATGTTTTGCATACTTTTCTTTTAATTCAAAATTAAAAGGCTAATTTCAAACCTAATTAATATTAACAATCCCGGTTTTTTATTTAAAATATGTATCTATTTATTCTTTCCATTCATGTGAGCTGAGAAAATAGTACTTGGGCTGAGAAAATAATATCTGACCTGAAAAATTTCCAGAGAACCTTATTAATTGGTTTAAATGAGTATTCGGGGAAAACAGTTTATTTGCCATCTGAAATCTATATTGGACACAATATAAGAAAAGAAATTGGACCATTTTCTAGGAGACCCAACAGTCAGCTCTTGAGGGAGCAATATCTGAAGAAAGAAGGTTGAAAAAATACAAATGAACATGTTGGTGACATTTCAAAATGCTTTAGAATTTGATGAAGGTAATTTTTTTTTTCCAGTCCACTGTGGAGAATAAATTTTGGTCCCAATGTCATAAGGACATTCTGGTGGCTGGAACTGAATTATAACTCTGAGCTCCACTCATGCTGAACTTTTGTGTATTCTTTATCTGCTCAGGCTGGCCATTAAACCCCTTTCCCAATAGGTTAGGCAGGCTATAAACAATGGAAGTAAGATACTGACAACCTTCAATAAATTTTTCAAATGAAGAGCACATTTCCATATGCCATATATCATCAAATAAATATGCTTTCCCTCTTACCCCCAAATCCAATCATTGTCACATATTTCATGTACTTTAGATTAAAAACAACCCAAATTCCCAAAAATAACAAGGAAAAAACTCAAAGAATTAACTTTTTTTTTTTACATATCAGTATTACAGAAACTGGATACACAGTAGTTGAAACACTAAAGCACCAATGATATCTCAGATGTATGTGCAAAATGTTCAAAGTACTAGCAGACTGTAGTTTAATCATGTAGGTTCTGTCTTATCTATCTGCTTTCTGCATTTTCCCCAGGTTAAAATTCTAAGATTCTTTTTACTTGTTGAAAATACAAACTATTACTTTTGCATGTTATAATTTATTCACTAGATAGTGTATCATAATTTTGAATGATCACATTTACATTATTATGGTAAATGATTAAAACTTAGTTCCAATTTTAAAAATACAGTGGTCACATTATCAGCTAGGCTAATTCAGAGAAATTCAACACAAATTTTTGCAATTATAAGGAAAGTAAGTCTTGCTTAAAAAAAGGAGCATATTGCTTTTATATCATTTAGAGTTTTGAAGAATATAGCTGTTTCATTATATATTTTTATGAATTAAGTTTTTTAAAATCAAAAGCATACATGAAAATTTATGGTGATTTACAATGCATTTTTTCTTTCTGATTGAATTCTTAAAGAGATTTTAGGTTTCCAGAGGGGGATTTTTCTAATCTATCCTTGCTAGAAACTGTTTTGTTTCTTATAATAATAGACCCATTTTTCTTGATTTTAAAATTAAAAAAAAAGAAAGGTTATTTTTATTTTGCTCTCATTTTCTGTTATAAGGCCATCATGGCTTGGTATCACTTGGCAACATAAAATCAATGACATATCTTCTAAATCATTTGAATCTTGTTAGGATTGTTTTTTTTCTCAGATAACGGGAATTGCTAAGGTTGAATTAAAGATCCTCTCCCCCTCCACACTCAGAAATAATGATCTAATAACAGGCACAAGAAGGAAATTCTTTGTTCACCTTAATTGCAAAACTTTATAAAATGAACATGCTAATTTATCAGGCTGTGTTCACTGAAAACTTAAGTACTAATTAACATCTCAAAACTTGTCTAAATATTGCCGAGAAAAAACTCATCAGAAATGTCTGTGGGATTAGGGCAAGGTAAAAAAAAGTTATTTAAATTGGCAACCCATCTCCACTAAAACATGCTCTCTGCCAAACATCCTTATTTACTTTTTTCTCTCATAAGAGATTTGTGAACATATGAGACTTGTGAATTAATTACATCTATTTACCATTTTTTTCTGATGTGAATATTTAAATTACATCACATTCCTAATGTACATTTTAGTTATAGGAGAATAAAAACTGAACCAGCCTCTATATCTTATGTCTTGTCATTATAAACAGATAATGTTTGCAAAGAATTATGAAAAGTTATGTGGATAAATGATGTTAATACATGATTCCTGCACTAAGGAGGCTTAAACTTTGAGTTACAGAAGCAAGACATAGATAAAACAAGCAAAATAATAATGAAGGGCATCTCCTAGAGTAGCATGATAGGTGACGAACAAATAATAAATGTTAAATAAACTTTAATAAGAATTAATCTTTTGGTTGTGGAAAATTGAAGAATGGGCCTTAAAAAAGAAAAAATCAGAAAATGACCCTTGAAAGACATCTGAATCTGAAATATACTAAATCATTGAAGGACATTCCAGCCCAGAAACACATATGAAAATTTGGATAATTAAGAACCATTCTGGCTGATATAAAAGACTCTTTTGTTATAAAATGAAGAGTTTCTTAAGTGTTAAATTAGAAAATGTATGTGATATGCTTAAGAATATTGAGTATAGAGTAAATATTCAATACATGGATTATTTTCTATAACATAAAAAAGGCTATAGAGATAGTTTGGGATTTTGCTAGGAAGGGCAAAGCTCTAGAGTTTCAATTTTATTTTTTAGGAAATAGGGGAATCTCTTCCCATATACAAAAATTAACTCAAAAGGGATTGAAGACTTAAATTTAAGACCAGAAACAGTAAAAATGCTAGAAGAAAACCTAAGAAAAAATCTTCCGAATATTGGCTTAGACTAAAAATTTATGACTAACACTCCAAAGCAAATGCAATAAAAACAAAAATAAACAAATATGATTTAATTAAACAGAAAAACTTCTGTACAGCAGAAGAAATAATCAAGAGTAAACAGACAATCTACAGAATGGGAGAAAATAGTTACAAACTATACATCTGACAGAGAAATAATATCCAGAATCTACCAGGAGCTCAAACAACTCAACAAGAAAAAACAAATAATCCCATTAAAAAGTGAGCAGAGGACCTTAAAAAGTAGGCAAATGAAGAGACATTTTTCAAACGAAGATATACAAATGGCCAACAAACATATGAAAACATGCTCAACATCACTAATTATCAGAGAAATATAAATTAAAACCACAGCAAGATGCCATCTTACTCTAGTCAGAATGGCCATTAACAAAAAGTCAAAAAACAATAGATATTGGTACAGATGTGGTGAAAAGGGAACACTTATACAGTGGAGGTGGGAATGTAAATTAGTACAGTCTCTATGGAAAACATTATGGAAATTTCTCAAAGAACTAAGAATAGATCTATAGATCTACCATTTGATCCAGCAATCCCCCTACTGGATATATCCCCAAAGTAGGAGAAATCATTATATCAAAAAAATACCTGCGCTTAGATGTTTATCACAGCACTATTCACAATAGCAAAGGCAGGGAATCAACCTAAGTGTCCAACAGCAGATGAGTTGACAAAGAAAACGTGCTATATGTATGGCATGGAATACTACAGCCATAAATAAAGAATGAAATCATATTTTTTGCAACAACATGGATGGAACTGGAGGCCATTATCTTAAGTGGTATAACTCAAAAACAGAAAGTCAAGTACTACATGTTTTCATTTATAAATGGGAGCTAAATAATGCATACACATGGACATAGTAGAATAATAGACATTGGAGACTCAGAAGGGTGGAATAGTGGGAGGGGGCTGTGGGATGAGGAAATTATCTAATTTCCTTACTAGTCAGGTGAGGGTTACACAAAAAGCCCAAAGTTCACCACTGTACGATATATCCATGTAACAAATCTGCATGTATACTCCATAAACATATAAAAATGATTTTAAAAAAAGAAATAGGAAACTATTATAGTTTTTGGTCGACAAGTAGGTATGTAAAAAATGGGTATTAGGAAGATTCAATTAACTTGCTGTGCTGTTAGATTACAGTGGCCAAGACTCTATAGAGAACATGGACAAGGATTGTAGCTGAGGAAATGAAGAACAAATGCCAGAGGTAAATTCAGATTTGTGAACCGTCTTAACGTCATGGAAAAGTTAGTGGACAGGGATGAACAAGGATAGCTAATTTAGTAAATATTTATGGAGTCCACTCCAGGAGCCTTGTGCTTTTTAGATCCTGGAGATAAAATGATGAAAAGGACAGCTTTTTTCTCAAAATGGCCATGTAACTACAATAATATATACCCTAGGACAAATTACTTTTCTCTGTTTCAGTTTCTCCATCCATAAAATGGGGATGATGAGAGACTCTTTCTCATAGGGTTACTGCAATAATTAAATAAATTACACTATGAAAGCACTTTGGATAG
This sequence comes from Avahi laniger, assembly GCA_963575035.1. Classification (NCBI taxonomy): domain Eukaryota; kingdom Metazoa; phylum Chordata; class Mammalia; order Primates; family Indriidae; genus Avahi; species Avahi laniger. The sequence goes on from CAUYSK010120252.1 coordinate 59,829, forward strand.
TGCTTTGGACATATATGTGTTTGTAGCTTTTATTTTTATTGTTACACAGAAAATGAGGATACAGACAAGGCACAAAAGCCCTCAGAAGAGAAAATCGTAAATAATTAGGACTGGAGAATAGTGGGTGGGAGGAAAAGGAAAATCCTCATTGAGGAGGCAATAAACAAATGCTGTGGGGTTAACATAGCTTAGTATAAATTTAGAATCAAGTAGACCTGATTTAATCTCAACTCCATCAATATTTAGTGAGTTACTTAGTCTCTTTATGCCAAAGTTTCTGTATCTATGAAATGGAAATAATAACAGTGCCTATTGGAACAGATTTTGCTGAGAATCTAACAGGTTAGTAAGTGCACACAGTACTGAGCCTATAGTGAGTGCTTTAAAAAAGGGAGCCATTATTAAATTTCGAAGGATGCATAGGCTTTTTCTAGGCACCAGTGTGGATGCACATTCTGAGCAGATGGATAGCATGTGCAATGGCACAGAGTTATGAAAAGTATGCAGAGGGTGTGGCACAACTTGCAGGTTGGAAGGCTGGAGACAAATGGCAGGGGAGTCTGGTTGTCTGAAGTTTATTATAAAGAAAGATTGACTCCGCTCATAAAGATGTTTTTGAGCATTAGCTCAATGTCTTGCTCCATCGATGAGGCAACAGAGAGATAATTATGAGTTTTTTGCTGGACAATGATGTAAAATGTGCAAATGTCAATTTGCTGGCACAAAGTGAGTACATTGTGAGTATGTACCAGGGGCAAGAAAAGTTTGAGGTTGGGAAAATAGGTATCAGGTAAGACGGTTTTTAAGGATTTGTTTTTGTTTTGTTTTGTTTTTTGCTTATTTGGTATTTTAAGTGTGAGATAATGAACACTTGAATTAAACTTTGAGAATGGATGATATTAATATTAAAGAAGTAACGTATGAGTCAGGGAGAGGTGGGGCAGTGGATAATAACATGGTTTTAGCTTTAGAAGTTGGTTGGATGATGGTCTCACCAATAAATTAGGGAATATGAAAAAGATATGCAAGCTTATAGGAAAGAGGGATGATAGTCAAGTTTATTAGTGCAGAGAAATTAAAATTTCTCAAGGTTGTTAGGCCTGGTAGCAATATAAAAACAGGCAAGTTTTTAAGATGAATCTGGTTAGAGGTAAAGGCAATTGTATTTGTTTCACAAATATTTACAGCAAGTAGTTGGTGACATAAAATTGAAGTTTATTGGTTTATAGTTACAGCTGGACCATGAAAAGTCTTATGCTCCTGTTGGAGAGATTGCATAAATAGCAGACATCTGAGGATTGACTCTGGTCTATGTCCTAACATAAGAAGGAGAAAATGGACTTACCAAGAAAAGCATAAATGGAATGGAGTAACCAAACAGTAGGAGAGAATATGGGTGGTGTAAGTGGCACAAGAGTGGAGAGGAAAGAAAGGAGGAGTCAGAGTACAAACTCCTACAAGCTCCATTTCTACTTCATCTATGTTATTCCTAAGGAAGAAGAGACATTCAGTTACTATTTGCTAAGTTGCTGAGTATGTAGCTAATGGTTTGGGTATGGAAATAACCTGTCTGCTATGTGCCATCTATTACAGAATTTAGCTAGGGAATTTACTTATTTCTATTGTATTACATTGTTATATTGTAATATTAGCAAATTAAATACTACAAAGTGATAGTACTTTAGAAGAAGTTTTGATCTAAAAACGTTTTTGTAAGAAAGAGGTGACTGATGTGCCAGATGCTACAGAGAGCTCCAAGAGATAAGGTCTAAGAAAAGGTCATTGCATTTCAATATCAGGAAGTCGTTGCTGACCTCAAAAAAGGCAGCTTGGTAGAAGAATAGGAACAAAATTCTGAAGCAGTGGATTAAAGAGTGCGCAGGATGAAGATGAGGTGGTGAAGGCAGTAAGTGTGGTGTACATTTTAAGAATTTTAGTTGTGAAAAGATAAGATAAACAGGATAGTAGTTTGTGGGTAAGTAACAACCTTAAGTTAAGGTTTTGAAGGTAAGGGAATCCTGAGTATTGTTGGTGGATGAAAATGAAGGAGCAAGTGACTAAGGAATAAAAAAACAAGAGTGGAGTGACAGAAAAGAGTTTGATATTTGCCTCAAATATGTGGAATGAGATTATGGTCTTTGACTCTAGATGACAAAAATAAAGATAGAGTGAAAATAGGGAGAAATGATGATAAAGGAGGATGATGAGGCTATGTGTTTGCCATCAACTTTCATCACTTAAAACTATTTCAGTTGAAAATAAGCTGATTTCTTAGTGTTATTCCAATTTTATCACCATTGCAAGTAGTATCCATGCATTGTGAGGATCAATATAATGTCAATGCATTGCTGAAAGCTTTTTTCCCACTCAGTTTGCATTAAAGCTATCAATTCTATATTGGTGTTTTAATTTCTGGGACAAATAGACATAGCTATAATGAAATTGCCAGTGTCAGCCCAAATTGCTTTTGATTTTCATTACTTATCATAATGTTCACCAACTTTACTTGTTCATCAGCCCAGAAAAACAATTTGTAATTTCATATTTCTATGGAGATTATTTGCAGTGATTGTAGCTTTACTGTAATGGCCAAACCTTAGAAACAGTTCACAAAGTCACAGGGTTTGTTGCAGGGGTGGGGAAAGGAAAGGAAGAAAGGCAGTGCTCTATAATTAGTCTAGGGATTAAAATGCAAAAATGCAAATGCTAAAGCTAGAGTGGTAATAAGGGTGAATGGAGGAACTGGCTTACAAAAGTGGGGGTAAGGAATAGAAAATAAAGCTAAAGGTAGAACTAAGGTTTGCCTAATGCTGTTGGTAGCTGATCACTTTTTGAAAATGCAGTTTCAAACTATTGGTTCAATCGCAAATTTAAAACAACTCAGGAAACTCTAAGTCATAGTTGCCTACAATATATCATCATTACCTACTTAGAGACTTTAGAGCCTATTCTCGGAGAGCACTTGGGTTTGTTAAGGTGTCTCCCTGGTCAAAGACCAATGATAAAAAGTTATCTCCTTAGGTCTTAGATTTTATGCCAGAATCTCTAGCTCTAGGACTTACCAAGACCACCTGAACTTTTCCCTTAGCCTGATTAAACTTTAGATAGCAGTCTTTCTGACTCCAGGTCCTGACCACCCTTTTCTTAGAGCATTTACTTTAGAAAACTTGTAAATGTAGATTCTTTCTCTGCCTCTCTGAGATGTATGTAAATCTTTTTAAGAGCCTCTTGGCCGTTTTATCTTTCTCTCAATTTCTATGGGAAAGCAGGAGCCTAATCAGTGGATGCCTTGTTCCAAGTGGTAAAACTACTTCCTGTCATGAAGATACAAGAAAATTTACCGTTCCTTTGGGTAAAGCCAGCTAGCAAACACAGATGGATGGCTTGTGTTCTGTCTCTCATCTCAGCTATTAAATATCCTCCTGATGTTTGTTTAAATGGAGTTGAGTTTAGAGTATAGTTCTCTTCTCTCTCCCTTATTGCAATAGCCTTGAATACAGTCTTTCTATCTACTTAACTTTGGTGAAATTTTTGCTTTGACAGACCTTATGGGCCCTCATCTAATATCTAACATCCTCTGGATACCTCATAGTTACTCAAGTCCCTTTGAAGTTGAACTCTGTACGCAATTCTTAATCAAGACTATAGAGTTAGTAATACTTTTGGCAGAATTTCACCACCAAGAATTGATGAAAATAAACCCTGAGTCCTAGGTCACTGAGTCTTTGGAAAATTACTAATATTTAAAAAGATAATTTCCTAAGTCTCAGTATACATATATTTACTTTTTATAACCATACTTTCTTCAAATTTATCTTTTTGTTGTCCAATTGTTTATAGCATGACTTTATACACATTATATTCACAAAGAAAGTAGTTTCTCCTCTTTTTCTTTTTTTTTAATCTTGTCTTTAATTTAACTGATATATTGGTTTAATAAACCTTATATTGGGCATCATGTAGACTGAAAACTTATTGATTAACTGAATTTTTCCTTTCCATCCAATATTTAAAGAAACAGCTATATTTTTCTGCTAGTTTGTTGGAAAATCAATATTGTTAGACTGTCCTGAAAATATTCTTTGCTTGCAATCTGATCATTTCCTTTAATGATTGATATCATGGTGGGATATGAATTTAGTACATTTTAAAATATAAGTCTGTCACTGACATACTGCTTCTAGTCTGCACACTATAGTTAAATATCTTTAATGCTTACAGAGCATTGTTAACAGATTCTCAGAAGTTCTTACCTTTTAGTTTTTATAGAGCAATGTTTTCTGTTCTCAACTTTGAGCTATTTGCACATTTATGTATTTTACTGCAGAATTTCCATTTTAAAGAGATGCATCTTAGTCTCTGAATATGTGTGCACTTTGCTGTCATTTTGTAGTTAACAAAGATTAGGCTCTTTTGAACTTGCATAAACAAAGACAGTAAAAATTACTAAACAGACTCACTGACACATTTTTCTTCAAATTTGTGTTTTCCTTAAGAATCTTTGCTCTGTTAGTGGCTTCATTCATGAAGGTTTTTTTTTTTCCATGTAATTTAAGGAAGGAAAGAATAATAGTTGCTGTTAGAAAGTTTGAACATCAAATAGCCCTGGGTTTTATTCCTAGCCTCCAACAGCTGTTAGTTGTATGAACTCAGACAACTTTAAAATTTTTCGGTATTAGTTTCCTTATTTGTAAAGGGAAAAATTGATGAGGTCATTTATGTTAAGCACTTAGCAATGGGGCTAAGTCCTCAAGAAATGTTAATTCTTCCTGTTGTTGGGAAAAGGATTGGCTACAACCTCTGAGAAAATTGTTAACTGTTCTTATCTCCAAATTGTCCATCCATGTCCTTCCTGGAATTAATGATAAAAAACTGTCACTTATGCGAGAATGAAAAGTTGGCTACCCAAATTTAAGAGTATGTTGAATGACAGAGGTATGTTTGCTTTACCTCCGCCCAACATGTATATGACTTGTAACACAACTCTGGATCGATGACTGTGTCACCAGCTCCCTCCTGAGAAGGCTTTTGGCTGAGAGAAAGGAAACACTGTCACTCCTCTGAATGGAAATGACACACAGTGAATTACTTTAACCGAGACTGCCAGGCCAGCATTATCTAGTGCAGTGATGTGTCATCCTCACTCCTGGAAAATTAACCGCAGCTCCACACTTCTGTGACCAAGAGAAAGCTACTCAATCTCCGGAGAATATTTTGGAAAACAATTGCCTCTCCAAGTATTGTAACCATTTTTTCCCCAAAAGGAAAAATAGAATAAAATCTTCACAAATTTGTGGGAGAGATGATAAACATTTAGAAGACACTATTATTAACCATTTCCTTTTCCTTTTATTTTTATTGTTTTCTTATGTGCTTTAGTGCTCAAATAATGTTTTCTTCCTATATTTATGTTGTATTATCTTTTTATATATTCTGATTTTGCTTATATTTTGTAAAGAAATTTTAAATGTATGTTCTCAAGGGATATTTGTAATTTTCTTTTAATGACTGACATTTTGGTATCAGGTTATACTGGCTTCCTCCATTTTCTGAAAGTATGTTTAATATCAATTTTTATCTTTCTTAAATTTTGATAAGATTTACTCACTCAACAATCTGAACCTAGAGTTTTCTTTGTAAGATGATTTTTGATAATAACTTCAAATTTTAAAATAAAGAGCAATTCCGATTTGTCTATTTTCTTTTATGTTAGTTTGGAGAGGTGCAATTTTTAAATAATTTGTCACTTTCATATAAGTTGTCAAACTTATTGATAAATGTTCTTTATAATATTCCTTTATCTTCTTTTAATGTTTACAGAATCGTTAGGGCTGTCTTCTTTTTAATTCCTTATGTAAGTAATTTGTTTTTTCTCTTCTATTCCTTGAGCAGTCTTGCTAGGTGTTTACAAATTTACAAAAAACAACTTTAGGCTTTGTTAATTTTTCTCTAGTATTCTTTATTTTTGAATGCATTGATTTCCTTCCTCCTTCTTTGTTTCCCATTTCATTATTTGTTTGTTTCCACTCACTTTATAATTAATTAACTTTCTCATCTTTTTCTGGATTCTTAAGATAGAAAATTAGATATTTAACTTTAAACTTTTTTTCTTTTACTATATAGGCATTTAAAGCTATAAACTTCACTCTAAGAACTGCTGTAACTACATTTCACAAATTTATTATGTAACATTTTCATTATCATTCAATTGGACTCATTTTTATTAAATAAATTTCCCTGGTGATTTTACCTTTACCCCTGGGTTGTTTAGAGGTGAGTTGTTTAATATCCAAATATTTGAACGTGTGGGAAAATAGAATTAAAAACAAAAATCTTGATGCAACCCAGAAAACTTCTTCACAAAGGTAGAAGAGAAAGCAATTTTATTATTGAACAACCATTAAACCAGAATACACATACACATACACATCACAAGCAATCCACTAAGAAATTATAAAGATAGAAAGATATCTCTTCTTTTATATAGCCAAGCAGATACAACCCATTGCATACATATTTTCAGGATAAATAATAACAACTAGACCTCAGGTAAGAGGACTTAACACCATTTACCATACATAGGTGTCCTAAATTCACTTGATAGTGAAGGTGACCATCTGTGTTAGCTAATAGGCTTTATCCAAAGGAAAAACAAACTTCTCATATCTTCATGACAGAAGTAATTTTGAAACTTAGAGCTAGGATCTCACCAGAGTTAGGTTTCTACCTACCCACAGAAACTGAGAAATAGGAGCTCTATCTTTTTCGATAATTATACTTCAAATAAATCATTACTAGGTCCTTGGGATTATGGAGAGGCTTATTTAGTTTTTAAAAAGATGTATATAGTTTCTAAGAGACAAAGAAAGAACTTACAATCACAAATTTTCTGAAGTTAATGTTTTAAGAAAAGGGAGAGGTTAAGAGAGGTCTCTTCCCTATTTTCAACAGGGAGGATTAAGCCTGTTATTTTCAATTTGCATTTGCTCTTACAATCTCTTCCCTGTGTTACTATAAAATAATAACATTATAATTTTCTAATTATTTCTATCACTGGTTCCACCTTTCTCTGGACAAGTTGCAGCTGTCTAAATATCCAGAAAGTCCACAGCAAAACAATTGTCCATAGCAAAGCAATGTCTATAGCTAAGTAATTTTTAGAATTACTGCAGAATAAGAGAATTGCACAATTTTTAAAAAGCCAGTACATTATTTGCCTTGGGGGATAAACCTTGAATATATTATACCAATGGTGAACACTTAAATCAGATTCTAGATTAGAGATACACAACATTTTTCTTACTCATACATTAATTGTACAAATTTTTGTGATATCTTTATTGCTTACACATTGAAATGATTAACTATCTGGGTATTATTTGTTAGTTCCTTATAAAGTCTTAACTCAATTCAAGCCCAAGGAGTAACTCTAAAGCCTGATAATCTAAATTTTTATTTAGGAGTTTTCCTTGAAAGGCTTAAAAAATTTCTCCTATTTTAATGTCATCACATTTATATAAACCTTTAAGCCTTTGGTAATTATTCCATCTTCCCAAATAATTTTTCCAGTATGAAACACATAGGAAACGTCCATGGCCATCATCTAGTATTAAAGTCTGACTACAAAGGAACCATTGGAAGGTACAAATTGAATTTCCAGTGTTTAATTTATATGACTAATTGTTTTAAGTCTTGAGGACAAACCCACCCTATGGGCCCTCTTTTTTTTTTTTTTTTTGCATTGGGCGTGTATCAGTATTTATACAACAATGTTATTATATCGGTCAACTAAATCACCATGAACAATAGGCATACACTTTTGCTTATCTATCTACACTGGAACTGGAGAGAACTTGCATCTCATAGTTAATTGAATAATACTATACTTATTTTTTTCAGTCTATCTGCAAATGACAGATTCCTGCTTGTCTCTTAATCAGATGGATTTTTCCTACATCATTCTTCCAATCAAACCAGTTAACAGAACATTTTGTGTCACATTTAGGGCTTGAGTTCCTGATGCATATTAATTACTTTCACTTTGTTATTATCAAAAATTAACAAAGATGGGTTCTCTCATACTGTGGAGGGTGGCAGATAGTTGACTTCCTTTGGCCACTGTGTTCCTTGATGTGGTGATTTTCTGGCCCTTGGCGTGCTTGCTCCATCAAAGGAGCAAATCCTGCTCGTTGCAGACCTCCATGCAGTAGCCAGTGTGTACATCCACGTATGGGACTATAAACTGAAAACATGCTTTAGGGTACTTCTGCAAAGTTCTAGGTCACAGGGAGAAGAAGCCTTTGAATGAATAATATCAACTGGCAAGAAAGGCATGTGGATGACTGAGATTCCTGGGTAGTTTCTCAGTGGCATTAGCTGTGCTGGCAATCTAAATAGAAACAAGAAAAATGTAATGATGTGACATTTTGGTTTCCCTTCTGTTGGTAACATTCATCATCTTAACACATTGTTTGCCTTTTTCCAAGTAACTAGTGCATCTACTTTCCATTTTGTTGCCTTCACACAGAGACACAATCTTTTATCTAAGTTCTCAATTCTCTGATTAGGTTTCTTTATCATGTCTGTTTTTTTATTATAGAGTTTGTGGGTGATAAAAGAGACTCTCTGGTCTCTTCCCCATGGAATCTGGGCTAAGAGCCACAAGACACACAAATCTGTGTCTTCAAACACAAGAGGTAATTAATTACCAGCTAAAGAAGTTGTGCCCTCATTCCTCTTTGCAGGGAAATCCACTGTGGAATGGAACCCCCTGTCTAAAATATCACCGTCTGATCCTTCCCCAAAGTCATTTTGAGTCAGAGAGGGAGAAAGATACATGCAGAGGAAGAGAGAGAACTGGGACAGAAAGGAGGAGGAACAGGGTTCTGTGAAAGGGAAGAGCCTTTAATTCCCACATTTTCTCTTCCGTTTTTCTCAGTCTTTTCTTCTGGCTATCCAAATTATTTTTATTTTTATTTTTCTGTAGAATGATAGTCATCCTATAAGTACCAATAATTTATTTGCTTAGAATGAAGCCTAAGAGCCTCTACAAATATGTTAAGTAACCCACATCAAAAGAATTGTCCAGGCCACTCAAGACTGGATTCTGGTAGACCCTTTCCAGATATGACAGAAAGAAAGGCCTGCATATAATATTCTTGTCTTCCTATATTTTTCAACCATATGGTGATCCTCACCAGGTTTTAGAGCCCATATAACCCATACTTATTCAATAGTAAAATCCTGGTTTTGGGAAGGATGGGCCATCTGGCTAGAATTCTAAAAGCGGGGAGCTAGAAGGGAGACTTTTTATAATTTAGGGTCCCTTACTTGACAGTTGGTCCATGCATTTCAGGAACTGCCAGACATCAAAGACCACTTGCAATGATGACATTTTTGTTGCCTCAGTGGAGGCATACCATTTCAGACCAAGAGATGGGATGGATCAGTTCCTCTTTTTCTTATAGATATGGTGTACTCTTCCTTTAATTCAATTCTACAAGTGAAATGTTTGTCCCTCCTGTGAAGACCTCTTTTGTATGGAAGTGGTTACTAATTGTGAATCTTATGTTAATCCAAATGCAAATTATTTGGCTACACATAGAGCCAAACTGCTCTTTTATCACCAATTCTAATAACCATCTTAGTAAAGGCTACCTTAGTAAAAGGGAGCTATTTATATGGAGTAAACAACCGGCTCAATTCCTTAACTGTGTACTCTTAATTTCTGGCTTTTCAAATTAGTTGGACCATTTGGCCCTATCGTATTTTGCCCACCCTGAGCTTCAGCCTGGACACTGCCTTCATTACCAGCAGTGAGCTAGTTCAATCACATGGCTCATTGTGTTTGTTATCTTTCTCTCAAGGAATCACAGTCTTATGCTGCCTGAAAACCATTGTTTGATTTATTTGTTTTTCTGTTTTTATAGTGAAAACTCCTTAAATAATAATTGTGCTATAAAACACAAAGCATAATTGATGTAGTTTTAGACCCACAGTTTGGAAAAATTATAAACACTGAGAAATAAGTTGTAATTAATAGACTGTAATGTTATTAAGGCAACCTGAAGTTTATACTTTTTAAGAAAATAAAACCAAAACATTATTTGGAACTACTTAAAAAAAAAAAAAAGTGGGAGGAAAAATCCAATTAGTGTTACTTCATCTTGGTCAATGACTGTAGACTTGATATCAATAGATATTATAATCCCAGTAATGTAGAGAAGATTTTTGTTATAAAATAAATGAAATCATACTGTCTTAGTGAATTAAGTTTTTGAAATTAAGAAAGGAAACTTCACAAAGTTGTGTAACAAGATTCAGGATGCATAATGTTGCTATTACTTGAATTAAAAGTTACCCCTACATATTTATAGAAACTTATCTAATAAAGTCATTTGCATATTATTTTACTTAAATGTTTTAAAGAGCTGACTTGCTCAAGAACTTGAAATTTTAAATATTTTTTCAATTTTTTTCAGACTAATCCCCAAGAACTACAAATGCAATATTTCACTACTCTCAGTGGCTAAATGTCTTCCATAATTAATGTAAATTAGAATAAAGGGATGTTCATTAATTTTTACAAGGGAGAGCCTAAGGCTTAAGGGAAAAGCGCCTGAAAATGGATGTAAATAACATCCGTGTCTTCAATAAGTTATGAAACCCTGCGCATGTAGTCCATTCATCTTCATCTGCCATCTTTTTGGTTAATAAGGAAAACAGTCAAACAAAAAGCAACACCGAAAAGTAAACTAAAAGCCTAGCTCAAAAGGAAGACAAATCTCTCCTGCTGTTATGGAAGAAATACCTCTTAATATGTTTTTTAAAATTCTGATTCTTGGCCGGGCGTGGTGACTCACGCCTGTAATCCTAGCACTCTGGGAGGCCAAGGTGGGCGGGTTGTTTGAGCTCAGGAGTTCGAGACCAGCCTGAGCAAGAGCAAGACCCCGTCTCTACCAAAAATAGAAAGAAATTAATTGGACAACTAAAAATATATAGAAAAAATCAGCCGGGCATGGTGGTACATGCCTGTAGTTCCAGCTACTTGGGAGGCTGAGGCAGTAGGATTGCTTGAGCCCAGGAGTCTGAGGTTGCTGTGAGCTAGGCTGATGCCACGGCACTCA
>CAUYSK010120256.1:0-22788 GCA_963575035.1 Avahi laniger
ATGAAGAAATTGAAACTTTGTGTACTCTTGGTGCAATGGTAAAATGATGCAACTGCTATGGAAAGTTGTATGAGGCTTCCTCAAAAATATTAAACATAAAATGACCATATGATCCAGTAATTTCACTGAGTCTATATCCAACAGTATTGAAAGCAGAGTCTTAAAAAATATCTTTACCATCATATTAATAGTCATAATAGCCATGGAGTAGATGCAATCTGAATGACTATGAAAGAATGAATGGATAAAGAAAATATGGTATATACATAAAATAAAACATTATTGAGCCTTAGGAAATGAAAGAAATCTTGTATATGATACTACATGGATGAACCTTGAGAATATTATGCTAAGTAAAATAAGTCAATCACAAAAAGATAAATACTATATGATTCCCTTTAAATGAGACATAAAGTAGTCAAATTTATAGAAACAGAAAATAGAATGGTGATTATAAGAGGATGAGGGGGAGAAAAAGAGAGTTGTTTAATGGGATTCAGATTTGCAAAATAAAAAAGTTCTGGAGATCTGTTCCATAACAATATGAATATTACTTAACACTATTGAACTGCATGTTTAAAAATGGTGAAGATGGTAAATTTTATGTTATATGGGTTTTTTTACAATAAAAATAAGTATAAAAATATGAGCATTTTTGTGTCTTATAATCAATTACATACAGATACAAGTGGTAAAGTAGTGATTCAGAGATAAATCTAAGTTCAAAAACAGTGGTATTTATACAGTTCCATTCTACATAGGTAAATGTACATTTTCCTCATTTTAAGCACATGGGTCCAAAATATTTATACTCATCCTATAAGGGAAATTCACATATATGATGGAAAACAAATATTTTGTGTATCTTTTAACCTTAAATGAATTTTTAGCAATATTGATAAAGTTACTAATTATGTTGTATCTAAAAGTTTATAAATATATCACTAGACTTTACCAGATCCCAGAGAGTAGAAACACCGGGAAGTAAGAGAAGAAGAGAAGGAAAGAGAGGCACAGAGGAGAAAGAGACTCTTTCTCCAACTAGCCTTTTAGCTGACAAAGTGCAGTTTAATCATTAAATCGAATAATTCAACCCAGGAACTACAATAAGTCCTGCTCCTCTATCAGTGTCTTGGTGTGTTTCAGTGTTTGTTCTGAATATTACCTGCAGGGAATTGCTGGAATACAGGCTCCTGAGTTCTCCTCAGTTCAATTATATCAGATTCATTAAAGGGAAGGTCAGGAATTTGATTTTCTACAAACTCCCAAGATCATTCTTATACACACTAATGTTTGAAAATAATTGTAGATTTTCTTAATTTAGGCCAATCTTCTTTTTAGACAATTTCTAAATATTTTGAGAATATTTATGTGTGCCGTATTAGTTTCCTATGGTTGCTATAACAAGTTACCACACACTTAGTAGCTTAAAGCAATGCAAATTTATTCTTTGACAGTTCCTGAAGTCTGAAATCAGTTTCACTAGGCTAAGACTGTGGTGTCAGAATATATTCCCTCTGCCTTTGTTAGCTTCTAGATGTGCAGTCTTTGATACATGCCCCTTTCCTCCATCTTCAAAGGCCTACAGAGCAGTATTTTAAATCTTGCTCTCTGCTGAGGTCATCATATCACCTTCTCTCTGCTATTATAGAATCTCCCTCTGCTTCCCTCTTATAAGGACAATTGCGGCTACATTTCAGACCCAGCAAGGAAAATTATCCAGGATAATCCCCCTAGCTCAATATTCTTAACTTAATCATATTGGTGAAGTAGTTTTTGCAATATAATGTAAGATTCACAAACTCCAGAGATTAGGACCTGGATATCTTTGGGTCCATTCAACCTAGCATGATGTGTTTATATGTATATATATATTTAGAGAGAGAGAGAGAGAAACAACAAAAGAGACTATAAATGACTTTGAATTCATTCAAGATATATATAATATTTTAAGAGATTAATCTTTTTAACAAATTCTAAGATATTTATAATGCCTTGAAAAAGATAATTTTCTTTGGGACAGGGGAGCTTTCTTTTATTTTTTTTTTTAATCCTGTTTACTACAAGAGTGAACAAAATATTTAGAAATGAAAAAACTCCCCATGTCCCAAAGTTTTTCAAGGTTTACTTTTCTCTTCTGAATTTCTACATGCTAGGTGTTCTAAAAATAGCAACAAACATAAAATCGATGCCTCTTGTCAGTAGTTGTCAAAGTACGCAGACAATTAATGAGGATGCCACGGGTCAACCCCTATTTGATCATTTATCTACTTCCTCCTATAACTTCACCACTCTGAGTGTTAAAATTACACTCAGGAAAATAAATCATACTAGCCGATTACCAGCAGCCCTTGGTTATCCTTTACTTGGTAGTTGGAAATAATAGGATAATTTTTTTAAATTGTCTGAGTTTTGTGGTTACCTAAAGAGGGCAATTAACTTTGCTTTTTTCCCCCCTGGTTTCCAGAACATGATTATGAAAACATATCACAACTCTTCTATGAAGCTTTGAGACACATTTGATTCCTTTACAGTGTTTTCAATTTTCATTACTTAATTAAACAATTACAGGAAAGGCAACTTAAAGGGCACAGCAAAAGGGACCATGGATGACTGGAGTCATTCATGGTATCAATGGTACTATTCTGACAATGAGCTGTTGGATTTCTGCTGTCTGCAAATGTCCACTCCGTGTTTTTGCATTTCTATCTTCAGGAAACAGCTGTTTCTCCATAAACTCCCATGGAGCTTTGCTGCAACCCTGAACTCCAGTCAAGAGAGCTCAACCATCTCCACTAACAGCATTTTCTTCTGCAATGTAGCTCACTGATGGGTCTCCTTGTGTTTCATTTTTACTTTGTATGAAATCTACTGCAAATAGCTGTTTATGCTCTATTTTATAGTGTCATGCTTTCTCTTTGGTGTATTAAGGGCTTGAAAGTCTTATATTAGCTGTTTTCTACTTTAATTAGTTGCCCGTCACTCTTGTGTCTTTGAGCTACCTAATCTCCAGTAGGTAGCAAACTAAATTATCTGACACTTTTCTCTATGCCAATTTGTTTTAAAATATGTCTTAACAGTTTGTAGAGGGCATATATTATCATTAAGATTACATATGAATAAACACTAAATATTCTTTCATGTTCATATAAAATATAAATAAACATAAACAAATGGATCTTTACAAAGTGAGGGAGAATAAACAAACAAGCTCAATGCCAAAAAGAAATTGTGTCAGAACTAAACAAAGCTAAAGGTAGGTAAGGAAGACTTTCTTTCAGTAAACACGGAAAATATGATCCTAGGATTTATTGTGTGTGTAGCTGGAATAATAACACCTACCTCGTATATAATATTTACAAAGTATCAACATTTTGCCTTACGAATAGCAGATGTTAATAAAAATTAATTATATCATATAAATATGTATAGTTATTCACTTAATTCAACATAAATCTTTTTTGTGAATGCTATGTATCAGACTTACGTGTTTGTGTGCCTACTATGTGACTATACTGTAATCATATGTTATAATAATTTTAATTAATTTATTGCCTAAAAGATGTACCACAAACTTTGATTAGCATGCAGAATGTGTTTGGAGGAAGAAATTGAAAGGGTCATTATAAGCATTTTTGAATGCAGGGACCATGTTTTCTATAGTGAATTAATTCCACGTCTCAATGATCACTGTTGATGGCATTTTAAAATATTATTTCTCTCCTGTCTTCTCTAAAACATCCAAATACTGTTGCTCAACAAATTTTACTACATTCTCAAGATTTTAGGAAGCTCTAATAGTACCTATAAGCAAATGCTTAAATTACTTAAATCAGTCAAACATTTTGAAATCCTGTGCAAATTTACTTTAATCAAAGACAGCCCTTAAAATGTCTGTAGAGACAGTCCAGTCTTGTGGAGTGGCTAATTCTGTCATTTTCCTCCCCAAATGAATCTAAATAATTTTTACAGGGTGCCACTTTCATTGTTACAGTGACTCCCAAATACTTTCCCACACAGTATGTGATTTTGAATTATGTCCATCAATGATCCCCTTTCTATTTCTGCCCACGAAATGCACAATAAGTGACTTCTATTGATCTTTGCTGAAGAATAAAATAGTGATCTAAAGAGGTTCTTGACAGTCAGCACAGTTGTAAAATATTAGACCCCTTCATCATGTGTCTTGTAAATTTGGAACCTAAGGAAACAGAGATTGTTTGTGTGTGTATCTATAAAACTAAGAGCTTGATATAAGTTTGAAAGGGTCATTACATAATTAAGGTTTTACAAAGAGCCACATAATACATCCACTGTACTCAAAACCTCTTATAATAATGCCTAAATGTTTCATCCTTACCGTAACCAATGTTTTATAATAACTTAAAATAATTTAAATGGTATAGTGTAAATGGTGAAATGGGTAGAGTCCCACTGATGTATTTAATAATATTATCTCTTACATTCTTTGTCAATAGATGTAACATGGCTTATCGAACTTGTCTAAAGTCAAAGCAAAATTCTAGTCAAATGACTCAGACAATTGTTTTAACTCCTAGAACTTTAGCAAATTTTAAACAAAGCTAATGTGTTAGAGGCAGAAAAGCAAAGATTTAAACTCTCGATTCTGCTCCACTCAGCCTGGGTTTAGTGTCAGGGCCTGCCATTGTTGGCTCTATGTCCTGTGCAAGTCAGTAAACCTTTCTGTGCCTCTGTGTTTAAATATGGAAAATTGCGATAGTTAGATCTTGTAGCACTATCATGAGAATTCCTAATTTAAAACTTATAAAAGGCTTAGAGTAGAGCATGACACATAGTGAGAACTCAATAGATTGCAACTCTTACTATTAAATCTACGGATAAAATACTTCTCTCTCTCAAATCCACGTTATATAGATGCATTTCCCCTGGCACATTAATGTAATAATAACAAATACGAAAATATTGTTAACATCAGAGAAAATCAATACTCCTACATGTAAAATTTATTTTAGTAAATTCATATTTGCCAGAATAAAGTTCATCTCTGTCACTATACCTACTGCAGATAGTTTATGTCATATCCTAAAATTAAGAAAGTTTTGTGAACATGACATTGTAGGCACATTTCCATATTAGTCTCTTACCACACTACCATATTGTGGTTTGAATTTGATTATTTTTTTCCTCTGGAGGTGGCAGTTGAAGATGAAGGCAAGAGTACTTTCTTTGAGATTGTATCCAAGTGTTTTTGTTCCCTATATTGAGGCAGATTAGAGATTTTCTTTACCAGTTCATGGACCAACACAATCTTAGGAGTACGACCGCTTTGGGACAGACTTGATACACATGGATTTTAACATAGAATCTCAGTACCAATAAATTATTTTACCCCGAATTATCATTTATAAAAGAAATAAAAGATGGGACAAAGGTGAAAAGTTCTCCTTTTACATTTTCCTTATAGGTGTGGTTCAGCTACAGTGATTCTTCTTCAAAATGGTCATATCTTTGATGTTTGAGGGAGGAAACGAAAGTTAACTTCCAAGCCTGCTGGAAACTGTACTACTCACTTCTTAAGAAAAGAAGGAAAGAAAGGGAAAAAAATCTAAAGACAGATTTTTGAAAGAGAAAAATTCTCTCAGATGTGCTAAAGCTTATTTTATCACTGAATTCTGAACATATTCTCAAATTTCATTAGGACATTATATATTTTCATTTTAGTGTTAGGTTAAATATTATATCCAGTAATGTCTTTACCAATTGAGTTATGAATTCTACAAGCTATAATCCTTTGTAAGTTTTAGTAACTCTAAATCCTCTCTATTTCTTCTGAGAATTATTTTCTAATATTCTTCTTTTTCCACTAAAGCAGACTATTTCTTTTCATTGAAGTTCCATTTTGAAATGTTCATTAGATGTTCAATGTCTGTCAGTAACCGCAGTCTCTGTGTTCCCCATTCTTTGTGCCTTTCAACTTTCATTTTCCTCAATGCAAACACTTCCATATTTTTACTTTCATATTATTCTTTAAGGACTTGAAGGGTGACAAAACCACTTTCAGAAAGAGCTGGGTCAGTAATATAAGGCATTTTTTATAAGATTCTCTACCATGCATAACAGAGCAAAACAGGAAACAAGAGAAAGCAAACTAGAGTTGTGTGAAATTGCTCATTTATTTTTCTCAAATAGTTTTCAGTTTTTCATGAAACTGCTGAAAAATTCACAAATTATATTCCAATGAGATGAATATTTGTTTTCCAAGTTTTCATCAAAACTTTCGTCTTTGGGTACACACTGTATATGCATAAGACATCCTGTTCCCATGTGTGCTGGTAGTGCCTGCTTGTTCATAGGCATGAAAATGGAAGAGGGATATTAAATATGCACAAACTGCCTGACTGGATAAGGAAAAATGCAAATAGTACTGTGTGTAGTAAATACATGCTGATGTATAGGTGGGTGTGTACTTTTTTCTCCTTTTCACTATTCCAAAATGAAGAGATTAAAGATTGTTCTAACAGAAAATTTTTATTTTGATTTGTTCTTTCTACCTCTTTGGCTGATTTTATAGTGGGAAACCAACTTATATGTCGGAATCTCTTCCCCATTATTCATAATAAGGAAAAAATAATAATTGGCCCTGAAGCTTTGGTATTTTCCCAACATTTATAGTTTCCATGTATAAAATTTCCTTTTGATGATAATGTAGTCATTTATTCATTTCCTGCTTCAATTTGTAATTTTCTGAACGAACAACTTTAAATGCCATAGTCTCTGTAATCTGTAATATGACAGCAAGTTTGGATATCTGCTAGTTTGAAATACACATAAAGGGCACATTGAAATTGGTTTTCCTTTATGTGAATTTAAATGATATTGAAGCATTCCTTAATTTGGATGATGTAAATTATCCCATCATGTAATTCTAACAGAGACATTTGTAAGATAGTAGCCCAACATAAAATGTTATTTTGGGCTCCTATAAGTGGATGAACTGGAAGGCAAATTTTCTTCCTTCCCTCTCATCCCTTTCTTTCTTTTGTTTTCCCTTTCTTGTTTCCTTCCTTTCTTTTCCCCTTCTTTCCTTTCTCCTTCCCTGCCTTTCCTCTCTTTTCTCTCTCTCCCTCTTTCTTTCTCTTTCCTTTTCTTTTCTTTTTTTTTTTAAATCTCACATCTTCTCATATCTGATCTTGTACCTACACAAAAGGCCAGTCAGGAGACATAAAAGTCAAGTCGGGCAGAAGTAAGGTAATAGTATGTGGCCAGGTCTGTGGACACTTGGAGTCAGTGTGCTCAGCCCTAAGGCTTTCAGTTTTAAAACAGTGCCTAATGCTCTGGGAGCAAAATTCAGTCTGTTTTAGTCCATTTGTAGTATTCTGGTTTTATCTATTTATTTATTTATTTATTTATTTATTTTTGAGGGAAAGACGTTGTTTTTTTGTTTGTTTTTCATTGCCCATACTATTTTGGTTCTTGAGAGACACATATACCCTTGTGTTTTATTGTCATATTTTATAAATACTTTCTGAGTGTGAAAGTAATATAGTGAATGTTTTTAAGTTAATTGTTCCTTTTCATATCCCTGCCTATTTCCCATGTTGAGCATTTTATTGATTATACCTGTCCTGTTTTAATAAAGGGTGGCTCAGGGATATAAACACTGAGATGAACCCCAAGTACCCGATATCAGACCAGTATAGAAGAGCCTTGAGTGGGAACTGTAGATCAGCAGTATGAATAAAGATAATAATGCGGTCTCTTGTTTTATATCCTAGAATGTTGAATTCTCCTAAATTAAAGGTCTAGCCAGAATTATCATGGAGGAACCATGACTGTACTTCCCGTGCTTTATTTCCTAAGTGGACCATAGTCAGGAATCAGGAGGTAGGATTAAATTATTGGAGTTGAAAGCCTTTTTTCAGGTTGCATTGGTGTATTCATACATTTGAAGTCTTCCATTTTTACTTTTACAATTACCTCAAAATGTGTATTGAGTACCTGATATGTATAATACCTGTGCCATAAAAATAAACACTTTTTCTCCTCTTACACAGACAATACTCAACACAGCACTCTGGTTACCAAACAGTGTGGGAGTTTTACTCATCGACAACTGATTCTCCAGCAAACATCAACTGGATGTCCTATAATTCAATTTTATTCTGACATTATCTGGAGTAAGACCGAGATCCCACATGTTAAGGGTTCATTCCCACAACACTGCCCCCCACTTAAGACTCCAATCGCAAGTACTAGGTTGTCAGCTGTACTTCTAACTGGCTGGTTATAAATTGGGGTTCCCATGACCCCTTCCTTAGGTTTGATTAAATTGCTAGGATCACTCACAGATCTCAGAAAAACATTACTTAGTTTACCCTTTTATTGTAAAAGATATTACCAGAATACAGATGAACAGCCAGATGGAAGAGAAGCACAGGGAGGTGTGGAGTTTCCATGCCCTCTCCAGGTGCATCACCCTCCCAGCACCTCTACATGTCTAGCAACCTAGTGGTTCTCTAACCCCATAGTTCATGGATTTTTATGGAGGCTTCATCATGGAGGCATGATTGCTCATTAATTCAACCTTCAGCTCTTCTTTCCTTCCTACAGGATGGGGTGTGGAGCTGAAAGTTCCAATTTCACAACCACGGCATGGTCTTTCTGGTAACCAGTGCCCATCCAGGAGCTCTCCAAGAGTCATCTCGCGGTGACTTAAAACGAAAGATGCTTCTATCACCCAGGAAATTTCAAGGGATTAGGAGCTCTGTGTCAGACACTCCCATCACTCAGGAAATTACAAAGTTCTCAGAAATGCATTGCCCATACATTTTTGGTTCTTGAGAGATATATATTTGACACTGGTTTCAATAACCAGGGTCAAACACACACACACACACACACACACACACACACACACACACACTGACACACACTTATTATTAGTTCACAGAACTATGACTGCATTATAATATATCCTAAGGCCACATTGGTGAATAGGAAACAAATCTTCCTCAGTAAATTTAAAATCTAATAGGCGAAGAGACAATTGCAGTAAGTGGCAAATACAGGGTAGTGTGAGAGGCACCAGATTCAGCTATGGGAAGTCAGAGTAGCTACTCAGGATAATACAATGCCTAAAGAATAGGAGTTAGCCAGTCAAGGGGAAGAAAAGGGAAATGATAGTGTTCCTGGTTGAGGAGACCTGTAAAAAAAACACTCGGAGAGAAAATAGAGCATAGATAATATAAATAGAAAATAGTTCACTCTGGACGGAGATTATGGAGTGAGGATAGTGGTGTTGAGAGATGAGTGTGGAAAGAGAGCAGTTCATGAAAATGTCACACACCATAATCACAATTATTCACTTCATCCTGATGGTATTGAGCAGGGAGTCATATAAGTATAGAATGGTTTTAATAGGAGAAATATATGCATATATTTATGTATAATATATGTTTTATATATATAATTATATGTGCATTTCCTCATTCCCCAAGACTAATCAAGGGTGGAAACAATTATAAACCTAAGTGAATCTCCTGAATTTATTTAGTGCAAAACCCCACCTCATTTTCACCCAATGTGTGAAGGTTGCATTACAAATATTCTTCTATTAAGGTATTTGTTTGCCTTCTAATCTGAACTCCCAGGTTTGATTCTTAGTTTGTGAAGGTAGCATGCGTTGAAAAAAAGTTATTGGCTCCCACTTCTTATCAGCTATGAGTCCAGGAAAGTTAACTTAACCCCTCTTAATTTAAGTTTCCTTTTATTTGTTTAAAAAAACTCTCAATAATATCTTGCTGGCTTAATATACAATCTGTAGAATATAAAATGATCTGAAGATTTGGACAGTAGGGTATTATTATTGTGTTATGCCAAAGGAATTCCTGAAGTAAGTCTCTATCATGTCACAAACCATGACAAAGATAATTCAGTTTGTGTGGAGAATGATTGGTGGGGTTGGCCCACATAAAAACCCTCCACCTGTTTCTTATTCCATCAGTAACCACAGCAAATAACTAATACATGATCCACAGATGACTCTGGTGGGGCCACAGGAATGGCACTTTGAAAGTTGCAGAAAAAGGAAGAAAGTGATTAAAATTGAAAAAATATCCAGAAATGTATTATTTCTTATAATGAAGATTGCAGGAAGTATCATGTAATATGAGTAACATGGGAAACAATACCCCTGGACAAATCTCAGTCATCTTTTAACAAACTATAAATAGTTGCTACTAGGTGGCATTCTTTGGACACCTGGGATATAATAGTTGTTCTGACCGTGTTCATCAATGTTCCCAACTGGAAACAATAAATAATAGGCTCATGTATTATGGTTTATCTCGAAGGATATGAAGAACACAATCTGAGTTGCTACTACACTAAGGTTGAATAGTCTTGGAACCACTGATAGAAAAATATAATTTTATTTCCATTGTCTATAACAAATTTTGTACTCTTATTTTGTGGGCAGGTCTTTTAATGTACCCCAAAAAATAGCATTCCAAGGTCACAGACATTTCTTGGGAAACAGCAAAAGTGCCCAGGCATTTTTGATGAGTTAGTAATTCCAATGGGTAAGCCTGGTAGGGCATGTATATAAGAACTCTGCAAACCATTTGTGAAGCTGCTTCCTACCAATTCTGATAGCTGTCTGTAACCAATATATGTATTTACATTCTCAACTCTTAACAGGAAAGATTGACCATATTCAGAAGTCTTATAACTATATCCAGCAAGGCATGTACAGATGGTCCTTCACCTGCAATGGAGTTGGTCCCAATAAGCCTATTGCAAATATTATAAGTAGAAATTGCATTTGATAGCCCTAACCTACCGAATATCTTCTCAACCTACCCTACCTTAAACATACTCGGAGCACTTACATTTGCCTACAGTTGGTAAAAAATTATCTAACACAAAGCCTATTTTATAATAAAGTGTTGAATATCTCATGTAATTTATTGACTACTATACTGAAAGTGAAAAACAGAATGGTTGTATGGTTACTCCAAGTATGGTTTCTACTGAATCCTTATCATTTTTGTGCCATTGAAAAATCAAAAATCGTAAGTTGAACCATTGTAAGTCAGGGACAGACTTTATTACTTCTAGATGTTTCTATGTTATCATCTATCGATTAAATGCATTTTTCTATTTAATGCAGACTCAACTAATTCAATTTTCTCAGGCCATCAAACAGAAATGTACGGCCCCATTTCTTTAAAGGGTTGGGAAAAAAGTACCAGTTATCCACAATACCCTTTTAGTTAAAGTGATACCTAACCTTTACAAGACTAATGAATTGAAATAATTTCATAGGACTTTTATTCTACCCTGTTTATTTAATTGCAGTATCCAAAATGTTGTATGCTCTTTTGGCTGTGTAATGAGAGAATGTGTTAGATATACATCTATTCACAGCTCAGAATCACAATGGATTCATTAATAGCCTTTCTCATTGTAAAATAGTATGCTCTACAAACACTTCACGTGGTCTATCAATCAACCCAATTATATTTATGAAGTGTCCTTCATGTGTCCATCCCATGGTGCTATGCAGACTTAATATAAAAGAAGATACAATAAATATTTAAAAGGCTAAACCAAACAAATAAGTTTTTTAGTTAAACCTTACAAATCAACAGTAATTTTTAAATTCTCATGCATAAAAGAATAGATTCTGGAGCTGAAGAGCAGAATGTGGAAAGATTTGTGAACTTAGAATCTTATTAGAATCAGACTTAAAGGTGGCAGTGGAGGTCACTCATTGTAAATTGTGGCAGAAACTCTTCTGGAATCAGGAAATCTTTATGTAACAAGTCTGCACACGATGGGTACAGAAAGGAAACTGTACGGTTAATAAAACACATGCACACAAAACTTTACAGTAATCCTAAGGTCAAAAATGTGATTTTAGATCAAAGAAAAATCACTCTTTTAAGATAACCAGCATAGATTACATTTTAAACATTTATCCTGGGGAATCAATCAGTAGCAACCCAATTTTATCTGTACCAAATTCAGAGGAATTTGAAGACATCCATGCTTGAATATCACACAGACAATTATGCAAAACATCAAGCAGCTTCATAGGTCTGCAGGGACTGGAAAGAATATCTAAGTGTTGTCTGCATACATATGACACTGCAGGCCACAGCACTGAATAATGTTATTCACTAAAAATATCTAAATATAAAGCTAAATAGGATTTCAAACAAGCCCCAGGGGAATTCGAAAATAACTTGGCAAAGCATAAACTGTTCCCTAAAGGACCAAATTGTAAAGAGAATAGAGGGATAAAGAAAGTATCCAAAGCAACCCGTGTTAATTCTGGAGAATTCAAAACATAGAGTTATGTCAAAGAATGACATGGTCAGCAGTATTCAAACTACACAATTAGCCTTAAAAAAGGACAGGAAAACAGACATCCAACCAACAAAATGTTGATGGACATTATGTTCTAATCTAACTCTCAGGGCCAATAGTGTACATATTTAACATGAGGTGCTAAAATGATATCCTAGCACAAATTCAAGATATATTGTCTCTTTCTCTAATGATTTACAAAAATTTTAAATTGTTGATGAAGAAATTAAAACAAAGCAATTTAATTGTCCAATATTCCAGATTCTATTAAATTTGTTTTCCCTTTTTGACTTTGAGACATTTATTTCATGCTGCATAATAGGAAACAAAAATACATATGTATGTTATATAGCTAGTAATCTAGGTGATACATTTTTGATGATTCTCTGTAAAATATTTACAATTCTTAAGGAAAGAAAGATGCTATCATTGTTGTATTGTCATTATCATTATCCAATACTCTATGAATCATCTGAAAAGTTTTCTTTCCACATGCCAAACCGGCCATCACAGTTTTCACATTTTATTCATAATCTGTTTCTCTCCTAATCCTCTTTTTTGAGATTTGCCATGCCAAAGAAAAATGGCACCAAATGGAGTTAAACACATGAGGAAAAATGTATTCAAGACTTGCAAGGAGAGAAAGATTGAACTTAACGAGCTAAACAAAAGTTGAGAGGATTGTTAAATGCTGAGGTGAGCTCCCGGAAAAATCTTAGGGGATGAAAGCAGGGAGATTGGTCTATGATTAGGCCATCTGTGTTCACTAATTGCTATTTACCACTTATCCTTTATTGAATTTACGCTCCTGCCTTCCACAGAAGCTGAGAGATAAGAGTGCTGTCTTCCTTGATGATTACATTCAAGGGATGGCTCTCAAGTCCTTAAGAAAGATATTCCTGAGCTGTAAAACTGGCAAGAAGCTAGAGAAAGATCTAAATCTCAAAGGTCCAGAGAAAATTGCAAGTTTTCTAAAGCAGAAGCTCTAAGAAAATGAGGTAGAGGCTTATTGTCAGGAAGAAGCCTGGTTAAAATTTAGTCAAGCTGTGGGGAGTGTGAAGGCTGTCTTGGTCAACCATCTGCATCTCAGAAAGCATCACTGAACTGCTCCAGAAGCTTCTCTCCTAGGCTGATGGCAGCTGAAAGTTTTCCAAGCAGATATTGCTTAATAAAATAAAATTATCAATTCCCATTGCAAAATAAAATACCATCAGACAACACAGGATAACAGAGAAGTGTGGTTACATACATGAATGTGCTCAGCATAATAAAACAAAGACAGTGAACAGCGATAGTTTGACCTCCTCTTTCCCAATTTGGATACACTTTATTTCTTTCTCTCGCCTGATTGCTCTGACTAGGACTTTCAGCACTATGTTGAATAGAAGTGATGACAGTGGGGTTCCTTTTCTTGTCCCAGTTCTGAGGGGGGATGCTTTCAAGTTTACCCCTTTGGTATGATGTTGGCTGTGAGTTTGTCATATACGACTTTTGTAATTTTGAGGTATTTTCCTCTTGTGCCTAGTTTGTTGAGGGTTTTTATCATGAAAGAGTGTTGGATTTTATTGAATGCTTTTTCTGCATCTATTGAGATGATCGTATGGTCTTTGTTTTTGCTTCTGTTTATGTGGTGAATCATGTTTATTGATTTACATATGTTGAACCATCCTTCCAGGATGCTCTAAAAAGCCATTGAGTTATTCAAATCTGACACTTTCAGAAATAAATTTTATCTCAGCCATTTTGAACAAGGGGTGCAGGAGAAAGTATCTTTAATCTGCAGTTATGTTATGTCTTTTTTCACGAATTTCTTTCTGTATATCTAGAGTTTGCTGTCTACTTTCACTCATGGAGTCTATAAATGGGAAGTCAAACATTTTGTATATGACTCTTCTTTCTTCATTATATCATTACAAAGTAAGTAATTACTAGCACAGATTTACAGTCTTGCCTATTTAATATTTGTGCTATTTATTATTGTTATAGTAAATTTTCCTCAAATTTGTGTTTAATATTGTGAGAAATGTATTTTTATATCCATTTTTTCTTGAAGTATGAGGCAGAATTATTTCTATGTCTTTTCATTACAATCTTCAGTCTTTATTTAATCTCTCATTTATATTAATGTAGTAAATCTTTTTAAATGTGAATCATTTGTATAATCATTATCACAGCGCATCTCCCCAGGCCATAATACAAGCATTTGGAGAAAAGACTAACACAAGCCACATTTAGACCAGATAGAAATTAGGCAGGATATCATTAGCTTTCTGTGGCATTGGGCAAGCCACTTTATCTCTTTGAGCCTCAGTTTCAACATGTGGAAAATGAGGCAGCTGAAAAGAAATTTCAGGGTTTCTCTATTCTAGCTGCACATTAGAATCATCTACGGAGCTTTAGAAAATACTGATGTCTAGGATCTGCCCCAAAAGATTCCAATTTATTTTGTCTATGATGGGAACCAAGAAATTTAAAAACATTGTGTTTAAAGCATCTCATGTGATTCCATCAGCATCCTAGATGAGAAATATTGACTTAGATATTATCAAAGGTCTTTCTCAACATTTGCAATCTTCCACATGTATAATTTGTATTGTTCAGTGTAGATCAATTCTTTCCTACAAAATTCATGTATTTTCTAGTCCTATAAATATGTTCTGTAACCTTTTAATATCAGGAATTTTTCACAGTTTTGCAATAATGTCTAGCACAAATTCAGTGTTAGTTATTATTATGGATGACTGGGAAAAATCATCTTTACAAACATCTCACCAGCAGACACTACTTAGTAGAGAAGGCTATAGGATATGATCTCTACTCAAAGGATATTTTAGTCTTAGTAGCTCATAGTTAATAATGTTGTTCTAAGAGCTTTGCATATATTAACCCAGTTAACCCAGCCTCCCAGAAATAGGTACCAATATTAACCCATTTTACAGATCAGAAATCTAAGGCACAGAGATGTTTAATTAACTTTCTAAGGTCATAAAAGTAGTTTTAAGTGGCAGAGATGGAATTTGATCCCAGGCAATTTTCTTTGAAGGCTGAATCCTGCCTTCCTGAGCTATAATTATAGCTAATAATTTTCCCCAATCTTAAGTTCATTTCTGGCAAGAAGTGGTTAAAATGACTCTTTGAACATAATAAATTTTAGGTGATTTCAATCTCTCTCCCCCACAGTATTTTCTAAAAAGATTCTTGCTCATTTCCTACTTTTTCTCTAACTTCATTAATATCCTAATGGAAATCTTTGTCTTCTCTGGTGTTTATAACATCTTTATTATAATCTGCTATTTAAGTAATTTTTATAAATGTAAATAAGACTGGTTTCAGCAACTTCTTTTAACTCAATTGTTGTCATTGTTTTTTTACCCCATCCTTTAATAATCAGCTTAAAATATATCTGACAGAAGTAATCAGAAAGTATTTCTCTAATAAGAATGAGTGAGGCACTGTAATAAATACTTTTACTAAAAATCCCAAAGTATATTCTATCTACTAAATTTTCTTCACCTACTAGTCTATTAAGTTGATTTTTACTGTGGAATCACATTTGTTAAGCTTTCTTTGCCCTTATAGAGTCCAAGCATTTGAGGATTATGTTGCCATTATTTCCTACAAGTATTTTTATTATTTAAAAGTGGAATTACATATAATATCTATGCAATTTTAGCAGCCTTATTAAGATTCCGAACTTTTAAGAAATCTTCCCAGTTTTGGTGCTAGAAAGTCCATCAATTCCCTTTGAAGCAATTATATAAATGTTTTTAAATTAATCTGTTCTCCTTAAACATTGTAAAGATATTAGATTCCAATATATAAACTCAATTATATTCGCCTTGGAGGTGAATATTTAGACTTGAGATAGCAACAAGACATAAAATGATTTCCACCCTGGAAGTTTTCTCTATGAAGTTAAAAATGGATGGATGTTTTCATGACTATGAATTCTGGGTATATTGTTAACTAATTCATGGACTACAAAATAAAATGAATTTTTGGATAATATAACTCAATGCTTTCATATTTTAAATTCTTTGATATGTTTTTTCTTTTCAATAGAAATCAGTGGACGAACCAATGATATTTCCATAAAGCACTGGCTTAACAACACAATTGTACAGTTTAATAAAGAAAGCTTTCTTCCCTTTATAATAATCTTATTTAGCTATTTAAATATAACAGTGATTTTTGAATTCAGGAGAGATCAACTCTCACATAACAGTATATTAAGAAGCAAAACTCATATGTTAAAAACAAAGAATTTTTAAAAACTAGTTCCCCACAAAAATGTTAATGTCTTAACCAAATGAATATTTGTTGTCACACTGACATAGCTAATTTATTATTCATACACACACACACACACACACACACACACATACACTTGCTAACAAAATTCTTATCCTTTCTATTATCCTTCCTAATTTTCCAGACAATACAATATGCTGGGGGAGACTGACTTGGGTACTCAACTTCATGTCTGAAGAAATGGACTCAAATTTCTAACAGGACTAGTCAAGGTATCTCTGATTCTCCTACGTAAATGAAAGGTGTATGGGGTCTCCAGGACTAAAGGTGTTTAATGCTTTGAACTGTTCAGGGCTGAAATATACACCTCTCTTCAGCTGCTCAAATTGATTTTAAGACATCATGGAAATGTTTGGATGATGATTTCTGTTCCAGAGGTCATAGAACTATCTATGTTGATGGATGTGCCAAGTTTTCACTAAGCATCCTAAAAGAGATGCAGGGCAGTATAGGGTTACTCCCTCACTGTTACAAATCATTTTATTACAGTGATCTATAAAATGGATCTTATTTATTGCTGAGTCTCTAATATTTAGAATAGTGCCTACAGTAGACATTTGAAAACTATTTGTTGGAAGAATGAACACTGATTAACACTGTAACACGAGCTCCTTGAAAGCACAGACAGTGTCTGTGGTTTGCTGTTAACTTTTCACTACTAGCCTGGCTTCTGGCACAAAGATACCGCTCAATAAATTCAAACCGAATGAATGAATACATTAATCCATTAAATAAGTTCTTTAGGTACTTGCTGGACACAAAACTAAGTCTAAAATCATTTTCAGAAGCCCTGCTGTAATCAAGGACAAGGGCTGAGATATGAGAGTGGGAATCTTAAATTAAAATAACAGACGAAGTAGAAAATGTCCACTGGGAGGAAAAAAAATAAAAAATCATTCTTTAGAAGTCCTGATTACTTAGTTAAATATTATTTTAATCTGTCAAAAAGCAAATTTGGAGATCTTATGCTTATCATCCATTCATTCTCCAATGCCTGGCAAGGTAATTCAATACCTTATATGTTTTTAACTCCTGTTCCAGGCAACTATTTGGAAATAAATTCCAAATCAATCAGTCAATCAAGTAATCGATACTTCTTAAAGCACTAACCTTATACCTAGTCCTGGCTAAATTCTGGGAGCTTAAAGATGCTAGATATAGTTCTTCCTTCAAATTAGTTTAATCTGGAGACTTTAAGAAGCAGATCTCAATTTCAACATGGGAGATTCTCTGAAACTTTAAATTTACAGGGAAATGTAACCAGATGAATGATAATAAAAGTCAGCATCATCATCATATCAAAATAGCTCTTTATTATTTATGATCTTTTTCATAAACACTACTTTTCATTTGATGTTGACTAAAATACCATAAGAAGAGAAATTATTATGATGTTGATTTTTATGGGTGAATTTATCATGGAGCTTAAATAACTTGGCCCAAAGTAACACATAGAATAAGAGCAAAGATAGACCTCAAATCCATGTGTTTTCCTTCAAGTCCTATCATTTTCCCATCATACTCTGCTGCTATACGATAAGCATTTCACTGATGACCACCACATCAATATAGATTCTTCCAAACACAGTGCTTCCTTTCCATCATCCGCCATACCTTGTTTTTGCAACTGATAATATACGTAAAATGATGCAAATGAAAAATATTCCAGACCCTCAGAGGCACTATTGCTCCTTAGAGCGTCTCAAATATATAGCTACTCAGTTTTTGAGGACCTCCTTTGAAATGTGAATCTGAGGGAGAATTGGGATTGCTTTGGCCTTAACTGATACCAGCACACAAAAGTCCCTTTACTCTATATCTTCTTTGTGTCAAATCCCTTGCGTTACTGCTAGCTGCCTCCAAGCTTGCCAGAATCAAGAACTTGGATAAAATCTAGCTGGCGGAAATTCAATCCAGGCAAGACAAAAGTGATGCTGATAGGCAGAAGTATTTAGAGTAAATAAGGAGAAGTGCTGTTTCGCTGGCAATCGGGACATCATACCCACCAAACATAAACAGCTTTGTGGTGTTACTGGACTCTGTTGCTTCTGGACTTCCTAACAGCTACTGTGGCTGGAAATGCCATCTTCCATCTCCAGCTGGCTTGAAGGCTGCATACTTTCTTCCAAATTAAGATTCTGCCACAGTGATGTACACATTTGTCATATCCAGCTGGACTACTAGAATGCGTTCTAGCTGGTTCTCAATACACAAAACGACATAAACATTACAGACAACAGTGTAAAGTAATTTACTTGTTGGGAAAACTGGCCATCAAAATTAGATGAATGTTTGGGTCTTTGGACAGACCTTGTGGCTGTCAAGTCTACAAAAGACCATTAACTTGAGTCACTAAAGACCAAGTGACATGGGCTATAGCCAATCAATCAAATACTCAGGAATTTGTAATGAAAATATAAACAATTGATGTTTCAAAAAGAAAGAGAGAAAGAAAGAGTCAAAATCATAGCATGGTACATAGACGAAGCCTTCTACTTTTAGCCATAGGTTTATTTACCTACATGTCTTTCAAAACAAGACTTTTGACTTGCAACCCTGAATAAGTCAGATTCAGATAGGTCAGCATTTATCTACTTCACAGCATGTCTTCACTCATTGAAAAACAATTGACATTACACTAAGGGTAAAGTCATCTGTAAAATTAACCTGTAAAATTCACCCTGTCTAAATGCCACCTTAAGAAAAATCCACTATTCCTTCATTAATACGAAAAACTGCAACTAGCAACATATTTTTTCAATGAATTTTCTCTAAATTTTGATTCCCATAGAATGCTGACATTTGATTAAAGAAAAAATGTGTGTGTGTGTTAGTTATTGTAATTTCCCCATTTGGACTAAGATTAAATGGCATAATGTATAATGTAAGGTAAGACTGGAATATTTTTTCTCCAAGGGGAAAAATAATAAATATTTTAGGCTTTACAGGCCATATGATCTCTGTCCAACTGGCCTTGGAGCAAAAAATCAGCCATAGGCATTATGTAAACAAATGCGTATGATTATGTTCCAATAAAACTTTCTTTATAAACACTGACTCTAAAGACCATTCTTAGTTTGTGGGCCTGCAAACATCCACAGCAGGCTGGATTTAGCCCATGGTCCATAGTTTGCTGTGCCCTGTCCCATGGCACTACATTAAATAAGACATAAAATTCAACACCCATCAAGATCTAAATTCTTAGCTCTGCTGCTGTTCTTCCTGGGAGACCTTGAGCAAACTACTTAACCTGCCTCAGTTTTCTTATTTGTAAAATGCAGTTAATAACATTAGAATAAGCCTCAGTGGGTTATTTCCAAGATGAACCGTAATAATATATTTAGAAAATGATATTGCACATAGTAAGTGTTCAATAAACATTATATATCAGTCTACATTACTATTCTAAAGTTAACCCCACTTTGGTTAATCCTGTCAGTGAAAGGATTATAAAATTAGCTCCTTTGTGTAAAAATTTCCAAAATTATGTTTTTAAGTGCTAGATATTCTCTTCTCAAAGAATGAGGGAACCAGATTTGCCCAAAGATGTCAAAGCACATTCAGAATGGGGCAAACCTACAAGCAACTTCGCTTTACAAAATCTGCCTAAAAGCCCAGCTCCTTGTGAACCAACACCTACCCGATTTCTGTCTTCAATTGTCAACAGCTTCTCCTCTATGCACTTATCCAAGACATCTCTAACCAGAAGCGTGTCCACCAGAGTGGGCTGAAGGAGGCTCAGCAGTTGGAGACATTCATCATGAGCGTTCTCACATGATGGAGAGGGCAGGTCAGTGAGCTGGGGGTTCATGTAGCGGGCAGCTAAAGGGCTGCCCGCTCTCCGGAGGGCTTCCACAAATTCCTGAGTCCAGCCAAGGGGCCAGTCCCCCTTCTCCAAGGTGCTCAGAAGCAGTTCGGCTGCGTGCACGTTCCCGGAGTTGGCGACTGCCCTCTGAATCCGCTCCTTCACGTCTGCAGGCAGAAAGGTCAAGTAGTCCAGCACAGGCTCCACCTGGATGTACATTTTCACCCTGGCCCTGAAACACGAGATGAGGTAGCGGAAACTGCTGTCTGCAGAATACTCATTCGACATCTTTCGTTCTCAGAGGAGGCGAGGACTCTCCGAGGTGGACGGGCGGGTCGCTTTCTCCGCTGGACGGGTGAGAAGTGTGTGCCACCGTCCGCTGCTTGCTTGGGGGAGCGGGGTCTGCGGCGCTGTGCCCGACAGCGACGAGGTTCCCGGCAGGGCTCTCAGGCCGGAGCTGCGGGCGCGGTCGCACCTGGGCAGGTGGGCAGGTGGGCAGGTGCGGGCCGGGGGGCGCGGCCCTTCGGACTCCGCGGTAAGCGCTGTCTCCGGTGGGAGCTCCCAGTCCCGCTTTCTGCCTGGCAGTTTTTATAGTTTGCCTGACTCTGGTTTCTGTTTCGATTCTCTGCTCAGGACTTTCCAGGAGTAATCTGCTGGGCGGGGAGTGTGTTTCGACGGGGAGGAGCCGCCCTTTGGTCGGGGCCGCTGAGGAGAGGCCTTGGTCTAGCGCACCGCGGGAGACAAAAGGAAAGGGAATTCTCTCTGGCACCGAGTGAGACAGTAACGCTCTGGCAGTGCTCCCCCCGCGGGTGTTTTCTCTTCCCAGTGGGGTTCCGCCTCAACAGTCAGACTCATAGTCAGCTACAGTGTGCAGGGCATAACAGCATGTGATTTGGGACTTTCCCTGGAGAAGTGAAGAGGAAGGAGTTACCCTCCGCTGGCGAGTGCAGGCTGGTCTGGCCCAGCCAAGGTGCTGAGACTGCAAGGGAGGGACAGGTGGAGAGATGAAGCTAAGGAGACATCTCTCCGGCGATGTGGGGAACCCCAGGAGGAAGTCACCTCTAAACCCTTCCTAAAATTAACCTGACCTCCTGGGGGTTCCCAGGAACTAACTTGTTCCTCTGGGAATTTGGGGGTGGGTATGAAAAAGTGAGTAATGATGAACAGTTAATTTTATTGCCCCATGCTTAGATTGCTAGCATTTATATAGCTTTGACCAGAACCTGGTGACAGATTCAGAGGTATTTTAATCACCAGCTCAGCTTAGGGAGAAGCCAAGACTGAAGGTTTCCTGTCTCCCAGTATGTAAGTTCCCTATATTCTTTAATATACTACTTTCCTTTAATAAAACAAAACAAAACAAAACAAAATCCCCAACAACTTATTTTTGATATAGCTGCCATTCTTTTCTTGGATTCAATACAGCAAGTTTTGGCTGAAGCAGCTAGGAACTTAATTAGCAACTAATGTACCAACTTGTAGTAAACATCAACATTTGTCTATGTCATGAGAGGAAAAAAAAAACATTCACACTGAAAAATGGCAGCTTCATTTCAGCACAGAAGCCACATAAATGTGAGTCTTTAAGGTTGCTACTCACTAGAAAGGCATTCTGCAGCCATGGGTGACTGTGGATGGTATGCATCCTAATTGGAACCTCAGGGTCCAGAATTAGATAAAGGATGGAGGGATCATTTAGGCTATCAGAAAGACATATTTAGGAAAAGTAATCTGTTAGCAAAGCGTAGTCAATCAAGTCTGTGTAGGCCAGGGAAACCTGGTGGTGCTTTGGACTGGGTAATAGAAGTACAGAGTCTTGGTGAGTATTTATTGGGGGAATACAAAATATCCAAATGAGCACTTTATGGCATGGTATCATATTTTATTCTCTAATTATATTATATAGTTAAGCCTTTTTCTACTCCAGAGGATTGTAAGCTACTTGAAGAAGGGGCATATTTACACAGTAACCAGTACAATACTCATAACTAGTAGGCCCTTGGTGATTTCTCCACTAGGAGTTTTGAGTTGCTCTCTAGCAGCTAATTTGACATTAGTGTCAAATACACAGTGAAAGTTGTGGAAATAAATGGAGCCTTGGCCTTGCAGGTAGACCTGATTTATACTGTTCTTCTGTTTCTTCATAGAATACAACTAATTTTTTTACTTAATTGGGGGAGTTGATCTGAAAGGCAGGAATTGATAGTAGGAGAATGTACTTTGTTTTGTGTGGAACAGGAACTGTTTTAGATTAGAAAAATGTGTTTTCTTTGATTCTAACTAATGTCATTTGCTTCTGTAACCATGCTTGCTTTTAG
>CAUYSK010120260.1:0-49687 GCA_963575035.1 Avahi laniger
AAAAAAAAAAAAAAAAAAAAACAAAAACATGGCAGCTTTAGTTAAATACTTTAAGAAGAATGCAGATTAAATATTGCTATTAATATTAGACATTATAAAAACTGCTTTCACCAGTGCTGAAATGACGAGATACTTGAATGAACTTCCATCAAAAGGAGAGTCTAAGGTGGTTGTGGAGATGAGGAATGTCATAGCCCATTCTTCAGAGGCATGATGGCACTCCAGAACAAAGTAGAAGGAATCAGATTGCTTTGGCGGCAGTGGTGATGGTGGAGTGTGTATGTATATGTGTGTGCATGCAGAATTATAATTAAAAACTGTCATAGAGTAATTGCCAGGTCAATCCTTTCTAAATTTCAAGTTCTTACATTCTGGCTATCAATTTCTTATGTCTCATGGTATCCTGATTCTCTGGATCTCCAGACTGAAATCCTCTCTCAAAATCTCACAGATTCTCTACCACTCTCTTTCAAACTCTTTGCGAACGGAGGCCCCACAGAGAATTTCTGAGAGCTTGCAAAGAACCAGTGTGCAGTAAACATGTAGCTTCTTTATAACATGTGTTACAGAAACAGGGATGTCACTAACAGTTGTTCAGGTTGTGCACTGCAAAACTCTAAGTGGCATTATTCAATCATCTTTATCTGTGGCTATATATACATTAGCCACATTCACAAAGGCCATGCAAAAATAATTGCCACTTACACAAATGGGTGATTTGATAAGGATAGACAATCTGTCATTCCCTAACCTCTCCTCATAGGTCTCAAGCTGCCCCACTCAACCTGCCCTTTTTACTACATGCCTTTGATTTTTATCTTCCCTGTCTCTTAATTCTGTTGTCACTAGTAATCAGGGATATTGGTAGTAGAATGCCTGGTGTAGGCTGGATAGGAAATCAACTTCAAACGCTTTGGAATTGTGATCCCTAATTTACAAATGAAATTACTTCACCATGTATATATAAAACCCCAGATGATGAGTAAATAAGAACAATAGAGGAAAAGAGATTCTGGGCATTCAGGAAATAGCGACTTAACAGCACACAGCTTTAGAGGTAGATAGAAAGCATCCCTATTTGTGTTCCATAAACACAAATCTGAAAACATGAGAAAAAAAATCCTGATAAAAATGAATAAAGCAAGATTTTTACAAATCTAAAGAAAAATTACACTTAAAAAATTCTACAAGAAGGTTGTGGTAAAAGTCCTATAAGCCACATGGACAGCTGCCTCAGTGCCAGGAAATGGGGGCCTTTAAAAAAAAGTCGGAACTGGACTTTACTCATACATGATCATATGTTAGCAACGAGCTCAAACTATTGCATTCAGTGATCTCTTCTCCAGGGCAAGCGGAATAGCATGTTCCCTCTCCAAGATGCTTTGTTGTGAATCTGCCAGCTGGAAGACATGTTCCCATGTGCAACACATGCTTTCAGTATTCAGGAAATAGAAAGTCCCAGCTCACCTGAAGAGCTCCCCTTATAAAGCCACACCCAAACAATTCCCATAGATCTGTAACCTCTGGGAGTCAACTTGTTAGCTTTTTATTAGGACATTATGGTCACCAAATACCCAGAAGATGTTTGCTACTGAATTTAGAAAGAAATGTCATTTTACCAAAAGTCTGAGGGGGGAAATCTTTTCTTCTTAATGGGGCACTTTATTTCTGTTTGTCCAGCTGTTTGTATAAGTGAGTTCCATTTCAGCTAAAACAACCACAGTTCCCACCTTGGTCAGAATTCCCAGTGCCCTGATTCCTCAGGCCAATACTTCACCGTCTGGTGACTTTGGATAACTGAATGAGACAGACTGAACTTGCCAATGTTGACATTTTAGCACCACTTGGCAAGGCTAATAGTTTTACCAAAGGAGCAATAACTGCATTACCTACTTTGTAACCCAGCCAAGAGCCAAGTAGGAAAATTACTTTAGAAGACTACCTTCTAAGTCAACAGTCTCTCCTTCTTAGGAAGACATTTCATTCTGAGGCATACACAGATGTTACGTGCACACGTTCCCTTGAACTCATTTTGCTAAAGTTACTCTTTAAAGTTTGAGGCATGCTGGGATGTTTTTTTGGGGGGAGGGGCAACCACATGCCATCAATGACCATATACAGATATTTGCTATAAGGTAAGCAGGGCAGTGACATGGTTAACTTCAAATGACAAAAAAAAATGAAATAAAATTTATAGTTGCCTTGGGGAATATGTATTTTTACTTATCTGCTTTTCATTTTATCCATTCATTAACTACTAAGTACTAGGCATTAGTGAGACAAATTCAAATATGGCACGTCTGAGTGCAAAGACTGCACATTCTAGTAAATTAGACAGATGAATAAGTCAATTGTTTCAGTGTAGCATGATTAGTACAATTAGCACAATGCAGCTCTAAACCTGATAGAAGGAGTAGCAAGAAGATATGTATAAAGAAAATGTCCCTTTAGTTTTAACTAGTCACGAAAATAGTTTTTATTCTGTAAGGATGTGCCTAAGGCAGATAAGAAAGTAAAGGGGTAAATACTGAGATGTCAAAGGCTATTTTGTAATATTCTTGCTGTACCAGTTTGGAAAATTGGTAGTTAATTGGTATTTATTATCTTTTAGTGCATGTAAAAGAAAAAGAAGAAACACAATCAGCTAAGGAATATAACAAAATTCATTTCCCTTCTTTTGGTTCTTTGCTTGACTTTCATGGAAATCCGTGGAGATGATTTGCTTACATTCTCCTGCTATTTAAAGTAGAAATAATGGCAAGAGGTGCTTCTGATGGAAGGTGGGATAGGCTGCATGCCAGAGCTCTAAAAGTGTGGTCCCCTAATTAAAGAATCAGCATCATCCGGAAACCTGCCAAAAGTTCAAATTCTCAGACCCCATCCAAGACCTATTGAATCAGAAATTCAGGGGTGGGGGCAACAATCTGTATTTCAAAAAGTTGTTGAAATTCTGACACATACTCAAGTTTGAGAACCGTTACTCTTTGTACATTCAGTGCATTGAAAATAAAATTAATGGGCACAATGCCATTAGAAAGACATTTACAGATATGCAGTACAGTATGCAGAAAAAAGATGTCATGCACAACTCTGTTAAGTTTCCTATCAGGAGATTTTTACATATATTTTTGGTTTTGAACAAATTCTATAAGTAAGGGTTTTAAAGAATCGTAATTTCTGGAGACACATAAGGTAAAACGTTATGTTTGGAGTAACACTGTGACTTCTGAACATCAGATATGTGTCTTTTAACCTAACCAATCTATTTAGGGACTTAGAAGCAAAGATGAGTTATTTTTCCAACATTTTATTATAAAAAGCTTCAAACATACAGAAAAGTTGAATTATGTAGTGCACATCCATACAGTCACTACCGAAAGTCAATATTACTATTTTACTTGTTTTTGTAATATATTTTTCAATCTCTCCATCTCTCTAGTCATTATTCAATCCATCTTACTTCTTAATGAATTTCAAGGTTAAGTCGCATGTCAGCACTCTTGACTCCTAAACCCTTCAGTATGTGTATCATTAACTACAGTTTAATATTTATTTATATTTTTTGTTTGAGATAAAACTTATATACAATGAAATATATAAATCTTAACTATACATTGCTGATTTTTTTCCAAATGCCATACAGCTATGTAACCCAAACCTTTACCAAGATTTATAATATCACCATCAGCCTAGAAAGCTTCCTCATGCCCCTACCCAGTTCATTCCCACCCTATCCTCCCAGAAACAACCATTGTTCTTATTTTTACTACCACAGATTAGCTTTGCCTATTCTAGACTTCAAATTAAATAGAATCACACAATATGCAGTCTTTTAGGTAAGGTTTCTTGCACTCATTATAGTATTTTGAAGATTTATCTATTTTGTTGCATGCGTCAGTAATTTTTTGTTGTCATTGAATAGTATTCAGTTATTAAAACCAGAATTTTTATATCTTTCAGTTGTCTTCACAAAGAAT
This sequence comes from Avahi laniger, assembly GCA_963575035.1. Taxonomy (NCBI): domain Eukaryota; kingdom Metazoa; phylum Chordata; class Mammalia; order Primates; family Indriidae; genus Avahi; species Avahi laniger. The sequence goes on from CAUYSK010120260.1 coordinate 3,978, forward strand.
CATCCTCTCTTGAATGCACTAATCTTTTAAAATATTGATTATATTATAATAAAATTTTTCTAAGAAGGGAAAATTATATATGCATATTTTTTCTTTCTATTTTTTTACATAATGCTGTTATTTACCAGGAGAACAAAATTATAACTTGTCTATTGACAATAAACACTTAATGACATGCTTAAATAAGTGTTTAGTGGTAAATGCACACAAAACCATAGAATGATTTCATCTTCACTGAAAAGATAAGTACTGGACACTGATACTCAAGGTCTCTGATATCTTTCTCACTTACTCCCAGTTGATATAAGTAAGCTTCTCTTGATAAGGGTAATATGGACTTTCTCATGTCTAAGAATGATTTTCACCAAGGTGAAAATGGAAAAGTTTAAACCATGTTTCATAAGAAAAAAATTGCTTGTCCTTACAATTCTCAGAATAATCAAGTACAAAAAAACCAACCAACCAAACAAACAAACAAAAAACCCAGGCACACAGAAAATATATCATTCTAATTAATATCATTCTATTTGAGTAATTTTCCAAAAGGTAATTTTCCTTTTTCTTTTTTTCTCCCAATAAATCCAGTTTAAGCACACAATAATTACGTTGACCAAATGAAAGTTTTAATTTAATCAAAGTGTTTCTTTGACAAAAATGAAAAAATGCTTAACTTCTACCAATACTGCAAGATACCCTGCACGTACAAGATTAAATATTTCCACTGTGAAAACATTGCTCTAGGGAGCAAATTGGAAATACTCTTGATAAAAATAAAAATTGTGCCATCTTGTAAAAAAACATTGTCAAACAGTCAAAAAAAAATGTCTTAAATAAATCTGTTTTTGTTGTTGTTGTTGTTGTTGTGAGACTAAATTGTTCAGGCTGGTCTAAAACTCCTGGCTTCAAGTGATCCCCCCACCTCAGTATCCCAAGTAGCTGGGATTACAGGTGAGAGCTACCACATCTGGCTCCTTTTTAAATTTTTTTCAAAGTCTCACAAATAAAAACATGAGATGAAGTTGGAACCAATGGTTTCATCCACCATCATTGCTTGGACATTTGGAATCTTCATGAATTATTTGTAAATTTTTTAGTTCATAAATAACCAGTGCTGATGGTATGCACCTATTTATTCTGAGATTTCACAGCATCAAAAATTTTACATGGGCTAGAGGAAAATGGCTAAACCATCATGAGAGTGTGGCCAGGTGGACTCATATACTTAGGCAGAGTGAGCAGTGAGACTTAAGGAAGCTCTAAGAAAGGCCATTTGCTATCAATCCCACTTTGGAGCATCCCTTTTTAATAATACATTGTGTAAGAAACAGGAGATCTTAGGTCACCTGTTTTACCTAAGGCTCATTTTTCTCCTCTGTAAAGTGAATTCAAGAATCCCAAATCCATTCTCAATCTAATATCCAAGAATATCTCTAACATCTGATCTAGATAAAATATTCCTATTAAAATGCAAGAAAATCCAAATAAATCAGAAAATAAATTTTTAATGGGAACACTATCCTAATAATTTCCACATAATATTTATTTTTCATGGGACTTCCAAATTGTACTTCAAATATGAAAAAAAGAACAAATATTTTCATAGGCATGTGGAAGGAATGCATGTGACTGTCACATGTAATTTTTAACAGCTTTAGTAAGATATAATTTATATCCCATTAAATTCTCCCATCATAAGTATACAGTCCAATTATTTTTAGTAAACTTATAGAAGTTACTAAATTTTTTGAATTTACTAAATCTACCACAATCCATTTTGAGAACATTTCCATTACTCTAAAACATTCCCTTGTACCTGTTTATAGTCAACTTTTGCTCCCACCCTTGGCTCCAGGCAACAAACCACTGGTCTACTTTCTACCTTTCTGACTTTTCTGGAAATTTAATGTAAATGGACTTAGACAACATGTAGTCTTTTGCATCTGGCTTCTTTCACTCAGTGTAATTTTTATAAGATTCATGCACGCTTGTTGTATCACTTAGTTCATTCTTTTTTTATTGCTAGATAGCATTTCGTTTTATGAATATGCTACATTTTATGTATCCATTCCTCAGCTAATGAATATTTGGATTGTTTCCAGTTTTTGGCTATTATGAATAGTACTGCTATAAAAATTCATGTACAAGTCTTTGTGTGAACATATGTTTCATTTTGAAGGGTAAATACCTAGGTGTAAAATTTCTGAGTCGTATGGTAAGTTTATACATAACTTACTAAGAAACTGCCAAACTTTTCCAATTTTATATTAATTGTTAAGATTTTGAATATTAGTCTTGCTGGAAGACAACTTGAAATTGTGATCATCCAGAAAATGAGCTATGTTTTTTATAACTATCACTAAATATATGGTATATGATAAAATTAATTATTTTAAACTCTGGGACTTCTGTCTGTAGTCATTAATGAAGATGAGATCACTAATTTTGTTATAATACTTATTTCAAAATATAGTAACTCTAATTTATCCAGAATGCAAGAAATAAGTTTTTTGTAAAAAAGGGTAAATTGCTGAGCTGTCTTCTCAATCTCCAGTCATTGCAGTTTTAAGAATATTTTAGCCTATACTACTTATGTGAATATTTGTCCAACATAAAATTACTGAGGTCTGGAGAAATTAACTTTATTATCATTTATACGTAAACTTAAGGTGAAATTTGATATAAACTTTGACCTCGTGAACCAAACACTTCAGCTGAGTTCTTCTGACTATGGAAACAAATAGCTATGTATAGTGACTTGAAATTTATTGCTATTTTGATAATATTTGTCATTGTTTCTTTTTCATAGTTAGAATTAAAACATTTTGAATGCCTAAAATATTTTTCAATAATAAAATATTGAAATTTCTGATTATGTACATATTTGATATGTATATATTTCCTTATTGACATCTCTGATAACATGTGATTAATGGTAGTGTTTAACTTTTGTAGGTGAGAAAAAGAAAGCCAAAATAGCTTGGCATCATTGCCGACAGGTCTGACATTATTAAAATTTCCCCGTCTTGCATAGCGGATGTGACCCAAGCTTAAGACTAGGTGCTTAAAATAGAATTTTATAACATTTACAAAGTGTTAGCAAAATCTTACTGGATGAACTCATTTGAATATAAGTCTTCCTGGCTTTAAATTGCAGAAATAAGAAATAAATCTGCCTCATCACTCTTTTTTCATGTGACAAAGTTGTTTTTTTCTTTTTTTCTTATATTTAGACCATAAGAGCTGCAATGAATTTTCCTAACCCACTGAAAACTCTAAACTTGGAAAAGAAGAAATGAGATTGTCCTTTGAGTATTCCAATCCACAGGCGATTGATTTCCTCAGACGCTGAAAATGTGAATACTTTAATTCCCACTGATCACACTATACCACAATGTGGGTTGAATTAATTTAAATTAAGAAAGAGAGGCCAGGAGACACAATAAGGGCCTGAAAAAGGTTGAAGTTGAGATAGTAAAAGCTGTTAGGTAGAAAAAGTGATGAAGCTGAGAAAAAAGATAAAGAATAGTGCACGAGGCAGGTTATGGACAGCAGGAAACAGACACGTGCGAACACTGGAGTAAAAACCCAAGATCGCACGGCCGAGGTGCCCAGACCTCCATAGTCCATAACTGCGGTGACCTGAAGGACAAAACAAATTTAATGGATGGGTAGGAATTAGTCAGCCACACTGTAAGTGTGCACATGGGGCGGGGAGGGAGGGCAGGAGCAACACTCTCAGGCACAAGGAATAGCATGAGCAGAGGCGCTGAGGGAAGAAGTAGGCGGGGAATTAAAAGCTCCTGAAGAAGGTCAGTGTGGGAGTGTGATGGGTTAAGGAGTGTGCAGTGGAGCTGCAGAGGGCAGAGGACAGAGGGATCAGATCACACAGGGCCCCTGCAGACCGCGGTAAAAGATGTTTCATTGTGTTAGAAGCAAACTTAAATTATTTTCCCCCACTAAGCTGCACAAACACACGCATCCCAAATTTCTGAGAAATGAACAATAGAAAATTCAAATCTTAGATGATTGAAAAATACATACGTGGTAGAAATGTTGCCTCACAATCTCTTAGCAACAAGCAACTCAAATGCTTGGGGAAAGATCTGATTTAAGAAGGAAAAAATATGCTGTTTTTTTTTTTTTAGTGAAAAATAACAAAGATATTTTACAATAGATGACAATTTAAATGGAACTAAATCAATACAGGTCCCTTCTGCAAACAGAATGTGTTATTAAAACCGTTGTTATTAATTCTATTCTTAGCCTAAAGCTAAATGAAAATAAAGCAATTGGTGCCTACATTGGCAGGACAGCCTGAGAATTATGCTGCTTACATCTTACCGTGTGTTTCTGTGTTTCCCAAATCACTTCATTTCGCTGTCCATCCCAGAATGGTAGCACATTTTCGTCTCCCTCTCTTCCACTCCAATATCAATTCCTACACTGACTTTTTAATTTAAAAACTTATACAAATAATACTGGTTCAGTATCCCTTAACCAAAACGCTTAGGACCAGAAACGTTTCAAATTTTGGATTTTTTCAGATTTTGGAATATTCCCATTTTACTGGTTTAGCATCCCAAATCCAAAAACCTAAAATCTGAAATGCTCTAATAGGCAATGTCCTTTGGGCATCATGTCAATGCTCAAAAAGTTTCAGATTTTGGAGTATTTCAGATTTCATATTTTCAGATTTGACATGCTCAACCTATAAACATTTATTTTAACAAAAAATTTAAAAGAGTTGCAAAAGAGAACTTTTTTTAAAAAATCCGTTATCTATATGGATTCTCTGCATATAGCTACTATGCAGAGAGATCATCTGGAAAGATTTTTTTATATGCCCTTCCAGATATTTTTTCCTGGGTATAATACATACAACAGTTTACAAAAATAGGGTTATATTCTAAGTGCTATTTTATAACGTACATTTTTCTAACATAAATATAGCTCTATATCTTTATTAGAATGTCTATACTATCTTTTAATTAATTCGTAGGTGTCTTCCTCTGATGGTAGATAAGCGTCCCCATATCATCTCTGTGAGTTAGCAGAGTGTAACAATTATTTCAATAAATTCACAATTGAATTGATCTTTATAAAATTTGGTATTCATTTTAGGGACAAGATATTGATCTTATAAAGTTTGAGCCCAGTTTTTCATCACAGTGTAGATCTGTCATATTGAGTCCATATGACAATGGGATGAGTTCATTATACGGTCTGTGGGATTATTGTTAACAATTTTTGTCTCTGAGAGTGCTGATGTTTCCATGTCCTTGAGATTTTTTGTCTGGTCCTATAAGGAGTGATGCTTTAAAGAGGCAGGACTGTGTAGGGGGAGGTAACAGGCCACAGGGGCCAGAAAACAAGTCCCAAGTTAAACCCACAATTGCCTTTCTTACATGAATAATTTATTTCCCATAACTACCCTCTCGGAGTTGCTGGGAACATTAAATGAAATAGTCTGTGACAAGCAGTTTCTGAACTGTGCGGCTCAGTGATGGTTGTGACTGATCTGACCTTATGCATGAGTTCTTTGTGATTTTAGTGCTCTTTGAATTTTTAAAGTTCCTTGTATTTCGACCAAAAATTCATTCTATAAATATACATGTAGTTTATGTGTAGATTGTAAAACTACACAAGGACACTGTCCCTGGCACAGTGCATGGCACAGAAAGGACATTCAATAAATATGCTTTGAATGAACAAATGCAATACTTTTTTAAAGTGGAAAATATTGTATTTGATAGGAATTAATGCTACGATAAACAAATGCTTCTCCTCAAAGAAATTGGATTGTATTGGAGGATATAGACTTGTAAGAGTTATTACTCAATACACTCAATAAATTTTACATAGAAGAGTGAGCCACATGCTGAGGTAATTCAGAGGAACACAGACTAATTAGAAATGGGTGGGTCAGGAATGGTGTCATAGAAGAAGTGGCATCTGATTTGGGTCTTGAATGTCAAGAGGAACTTGTCCAGAGAAGAGGAGGAAGGGAATTTCAGACTGAGGAAGAGCAAAGTTATGTTGAGGTGTTGATATCTGTGATCGTTCCTTCCACAAGACATTATGTAATACATGAGCTATCAAAATCTCTTGTTGGTCAAAACACTCTTTTTATCCACTCTCTAAATCAAAATTAATATAAGATCATAAACATATGATGCCCTTTCATAGTATTCTCACAAGGAAACTTTTATTCTGAGTAAGGATTTATTACCAGGGGCTGTAACCATCAAAAAATACATGTACTTTATCTCTGTGTGTCCATCCCAGTATGGGCATCTCACACTAATCTTTCATTGAAACATGATGTCCAGTTTCATGGAGCTGAGGCAGGTGAAAATAGGAAGTGGTCGGGAAAAACGACACTAATCTCAGCATACCAAATTCAACTGAGGATGTGAAGATGTACCCAAGTCCTTTCTAAAGAGAAATGGTGGACAAATTCTTGTTTACCTACCACAGAACTGTTCACAGGAGAGTAGCTAAAAATCTATTGTTTCCCACAATAGCATTAGAACTAAACATTTGTACCCCTATAATATGCTGAAATTAAAAAAATTATCTTAAAAAAAATCTGAGACACGTTCAGTGCCAATTAGAGAATCCTACGTTTCAGATATTTATTTGAAGTTCCAATTCCTTATAATTTCTAGATAGCATTGCAAACCTTTGACCACCTTAATGCATGTGGTCTCCTGTGTGCACATATGTGCATCCCCTATACACATACACAGTGATATCCTAGTTCTCAGTTTTCTATGAACTCTCCATCTCTCTCTCTTCTCTTCCTTTTCTGGCCCTCATTACTTGACAATTCACTAAGGTTCCACTTTTTGCTCCTTCAGAGAACTCCTTTACAATCAAAGCTCCAGTTGTAATTTAGCTGCTTAACTAGGAAGTAGCTTAGCTGACACTGGTATCTGCACCTCCATTGCTGAATACTCATTTAGATCCAGTCCTTCAGGCATCCTGAACCACTGACACTTTCATAGATGGTATCAAATCCCAACCATCACCATCTTCCTCAGAAAATAGTTTACTTCTCTACATTCCCTGATCTTCCACAGTCCTAGGCACATGAGTCACACTTGCAGAGTCATCTTTCACACCCTGCTATGAAACTGGCATCAAACAGAGAAGGCCAAATGCAAAGATGCCTGTGACTTTGCTTCACTATCATCCTGAGTGAAGCAGTGCTTCTCTTCTGAAAGGCCAAACTTCTGAGAACAACAGGACTTTCTCTCTTTCTCTTCTCCCTACTTAGCCTTGCCCTTTGCAGTGCGGGTCATTTCAGAGCTCAGTAATTTGTTTGTAACAGAAGACACTCTTAGGTACAATCCGTATGTAGATTATTGTTTCATATCATTCAAATAACTTACAATGAGTTGTAGATGAATCAATGTTTCCAGCCATTCCTATTTCACCTTCTTTCTTAGCCCCCTCCAATAAGATCACTGCTTATTATTTCTAGTTTACCCTATTTGTGTATGATTGAATAAAATCCCAGATCTTCCTGTTAGCATTCTTGTGTTTAAGGGAAAAAGGCATTTTATCTCTTGTCTACAAATAATTCCTTAAATTTTGGTCAAAACTGCCTTCCTTCTGATTCAATTCATCTAAAAAAATTATCTCTAAAGTTCAAGAGATATATTATTATCCAACATGATGACTGTAGTTAATAACAATGTATCACATACTTGAAAATTCCTGGGTAGATTTTAAGTGTTCTCTCCACAAAAAATGGTATGTGAGGTAATTAGCTTGGTTAATTAACTTTATTTAGCCATTCTATAATGTATACATATTTCAAAACCTTATGTTGTATACCATAAATATTAATATATACAAATTTTGTCAATTAAAAATAAATAAGAAAAAAGATGTTTGTATATATACATGTACTGTATATTGCATCTTTTGTGCTAGAAAAAAATTAAACATCCTAATTATAATTTGGTATAAAAATACTGTAGAATATGCTATTTGATCTACTAATATGTACATATATTATTTAGATTTTTACAAATCAAAAGAAACAAGTATTTTATAAATGAAGAAAATTATTTTTAGGGAAAGGTCAGCAAGGCACTGCAGAAGACACCAGGATATAAAGACAAAGCCGTCTCTACTTTGAATTTCTGGCTTCTCCTTTACACAATCTGGATAAATTTTCTATACTATTTTTCCTTTTATTTCTGTAAAATTCCACTTAGCTTCCCTCAGCTGCTTATTTGCTTTATTTTTTTCCCTGTTTCATCTCTCCATTTCCACTTTCTCAAATGTCATCCTGCATCCTCTTAGCGTCACCTTTACTTCTTTGCACTCCCCAAACATACTTCTCCTCCCAAGCCCCATGTAGAACGGCATCATGCCCTCTGGGGGAAACGCATCTCAGGGCCCCAAACTCTGGGCCAAGTGTCTTCTGTGACTGAATATTATTCATAGGCTTGGCCTGAAAAGACAAGCCAATCTTACCTATTTTTATACTAACCAAACTTATCACCTTTCCAATCCATCCTTCCCATTATTTCCAGGTTAATTATTGTGCAATACTACTTTGTTATGTTACATCTTACCCCTTCCAGGGTGGAAAAAAACAGTAGACAACTCTCTATTGCTCACTTAATAAATAAAGGTTAAAATAAGGCTATGCTCATAAATGGGAAAAAATAGACTATCACAAAATAATGGCGCAGAGACAGTCTAAACAGCATATATGTAAAGATGAGTAAAATACTTCCTACCCTATCCCATCAGTAGTCAGGGAAGCTGATCTCTAAGAGTTAACTCTAACACACAATAAGGGCTATAAGCACAAAGTTACATTTGCAAAGGAAGAAAAGGATTTTTCTGAAAAATGGAAGAAGATACATTTAGGAACACTTCTCAGAGGAAGTAATACTATTTTTGCCCTCAAGAAGATTATCAGACAGTTGGAGAGCCCACTGTTATACAAAGCAATGTTTGACATTTACTGAATTTAAAGGGCATGGAGATTATTCTCTGGGAAAGGTTCCTGGGGAAGGTGGGACTTCAGTTTGGCTTTGAAAATCAGAGTCAAATAAAAGACAGGCCTTAGAAGAATATTTTAGGTGAAAAATGGTAGAAGCAGAAGGCTATGTTAAACTGAAAACTCTGTACATAATTATACAAAGCAAATAGACTAGTTTAAAATTGAAAGATCATGTTCATAGATACTGGAAACCTCAGAGCTAGGAGGGACTTAAGAGTAATTGTATCTGTTCTCCCTCCCCCTCATGGTGACACGAGACAGATACACTGGGACCAGACTGTAAATTACTCCCAGAATGAATTATCTTTCTCCCTCCTAAACACGAGTTCATTTAACAAAGGCCCAGATACAGTGATCCTAGGTACCACATTTCTGGTGTTCATCAGAACATTTTCCTCTCAAACACAGGCATTTAGAAAGACACATGAAATATTTGTCTTTTAGAAATAATTCGGTAGTCATCTGAAAGACTTACTGTTATTTTCTAATGTGGCATAAGAAACCAAAACTTGGAATCAGCATTACAAACAAGAAGCATTAATTTCAGACCAAAAAGGCAACAACTCTGATTTTTTCTGGCAAAATTATAAAAAGGATGAAGAGGGCTGGGAATCATGAAATCTTGGAATTGCCCTTTGGATGGAATTTCACTGACTAGCCATTCGTCACGGAATCACTTCTAATCATTTAAGGATTGTTTTCACTTACATGCTCTCCCTAAATTCCCTTTATTACATTTATTTTTAAAATGGCTATTCCTTGGCCGCCTCTTCTCTTTCCTTATCCCTTTCCTCTGTAATTTCCTGTTATAATTCATTTAAATAAATGAAGTAGCAATAAACTGACTATATTAAGGAATCACAGGTACAGTTTTAGCCACTCCCTTCAAAAACATGTGGTATGGGACCAAACAAGATCCAAACAGTTTCACAGACATTTTTTACATCACACACGGATGACGGATATTCATGAAAATCTCATCTGTTTGAGTGGCAAGGGATTAGTCCACCTGTATGAGTACTCATGGGGTGGCAAACCCTTTTCCTCTACAATCCTGGGCCCCAATTGAAATGCCAGTTAAATGGTCATATAAATCCACAAGACCAAAAGCACACATGTGGAAAATGCTTTTCAGCTCTCATTATTATCAGACATGGCATGTTTCCACCAAGCCCAGGGCAAAAGTAAATGTGTTTGTCATTCCTTTCATTTTTTAACTTTTGTTTTATTTTATTTTATTTTTTTTTTACAGAATCATAACACTCAGCTTGTAAGGGAGTGGGCAGGGAAACTAAGACATGTCTCCCCTCATAAAATCAGCCTAAGCTTTCCATAATCACACAAAGAGCAATAAACATACATGTCATTAGGCAGAAGTGGTGGTTTTGATGTTGAGAACACCAGCTGCATATTTCTAGCATGAGGGGCCCGCTGTCTGCCCAGTAAAACACATATCTGGCCCAAGAAAGAAACACAGTGATGTCCCTGACAGAGGTCCAAGTACGATACTCCACATCTGTCAGATGGGTGTTACGAGAGCATCATCAGAGCAGGACAGGGCACAGGGCTGGCCCAGATGCTCTCTTTCCTTAAGATGGGTGGACTTTAAAAAAAGTAAAGATGAGCTTTACCATCACAAATGATTGTGCTGACCCAGTTTCATGCAAAGGCAACATGTTCATTGTGTGATTTTTTCCCCCTGTAAATGATATTGGAAGGTTTTCATACATTTAGCAACTGTATTCACAACCATATTATATGTACGACCTATGTGTTTCTCTTCTTCACAATATTATTAAATTACACAATATTATTAAATTATTCTCTGCTTAAATTCTACATTACTTGGATATTTTTATATTTCCCATTTTAAAGACATCTTCTGATTAGAATTATACAATAAAAACAACAAATAATAGTAACAACAATACTTTATATGTGGAATCTTTTGCATCTCTGGACAAAATCTGTAGGGGAAGTAGGTTTTTTTTTTTTTTCCTTAAAATCATTATGGAAACTCAATCACACATTCATTCAACAAATTTTCATTGAGCATCCAGAATATGCCAAGCTGTCTTCTACAAGCTGGAATAAAACAAAAACCCATGATTTTATTGAACTTACCTTCTAGTAAGAAGAGATGGAAAAAGAAAAAATAAGTAAGACATGCGATGTATGAGATTATGGGGCAGATAGCACTACAGTCTCTTGATATCTGTTTCCCCTCATATTCTGGGCACATGAAAGGAGCGTACATGTCTGTCTTTTTAAAATTACTTATGATCGTGTAAGTACTTCTTCCTATTAGGTGTACACAAAAGGGACATATGCCACTTCCAGGCCAATGCAATCAATTATCAGGGCAAGATCCTCCAGCTCTATTCTTTCCCTCTTGCAAGGAGGAAACTGACCAGATGCAGCCTGGGTCCTGAGTGACTGCAAAGAACAGAGGCCCTGTCAGACTCAATAAACACATGATTGAGCAAAAAGCATATTTTTGTTAACTTTAATCCATGGAGATTTGGTGGTTGTTTGTTACTGAGGCATAATCTAGTCTAACCTGACTAACACGTACAGCAGTAAATGCTATGGAGCAAAGGAAAGCAGGGAAGCAATCGGAAGGATCGGGGTGAGGGGGACAATCTTTGACAGAGAGGACAGAGGAGGCTTTGCATTAGGACAAAGGCCCAAATAAAGGGAGGAGGAGAGTCATTCAGATATTTGGGGAAGGAACATTCTAGGCTGAAGGAACACCAAGTATGAAGGCCCAGAGAAAGGAACACGCCTGGTTACAGAGGCTGTAGGAAAATGCACAAGGAGGAAATAGTAAGAGGTGAAGCCAGAGGTAACCAGGCCAGACTGATAGGGTTGTATAGGATGTTGGGCAGAGCTGGGCCTTTGCTCTGAGATGGCAAGTTATTAGAGGATTTTGAGCAGAGAAATGATAAGATCTGATTTATATTTTACCAGGATCACTGTGGATACTGTGTGAAGAATATCTAAGAGGAAAAACCATTGAGACCAGTTTGGGAAGTAATCCAGGTCAGAGGTGATGGCAGTTGGAGTCGAGGTGGAAAAGAATGTGAGCAAAATAGAGACCTGAAAATTCCAGATAAAACTTCAAAGGAAAGCTGAAAAGATTTGCTGATGAATCCAACATGAGAAAAAAGAAGCTGCAGATGTAGTTTCCAATATCTCCAGCTTTTTTGACCTGAGCTAATAGAAAGATAGACCTGTCTTTAACTGAATTGACAAAGATTACAGGAAGGTTTGGGGCGGAAGGCATTCAGGAGCTTGGTTTTATACTACATCTTAAGTGTCTATTAGAAAATCAAGTAGAGAAATTAAGTAGGGAGTTGGATAAATGGGTCTGAAGTTAAGGGGAATAGTCAGGGCTGGAGATATAAATTTTCCACTTGTGAGTGTTACTGATAGTATTTAAAGTCATAAGACTAAATGAGATCACCAAGATAGTGAAAGGAGACAGAAGAGAGGAGAGATCTGGGACTCAGTCTTGGGTCACTCCAATGCAGGAGAAGAGAATGAATCAGCAAAGGACACTGAAGAGCAGCCAGTGAGAAGGAGGAAAAGTAGACAAATGAGGAAACTGGAGCCCAGAGATGTTACGCTTCTTGCCAGGGGAGCGTCAAACCTTAACTCTGACCCTGGGCTCCCCTGCTCAGCTCAGCTCGTGATGCAGAGAATTAGTGCTGGGACTCAGCATACTGCTTATTATTATTTGTGAAATCTTGCATAAAAACAGTCCAAATTCAGAAACCTGTGGCTGATGCTACGAACAATAAATGGACTAAGAAATGAAAAAGAGAACAAAGGAGAGATAATATGAGTGAGAAAGAGAGAGAGAGAGACAAAGCAACAGTTGGAACAAGCATTTCCTTTGCAGCCTCGCTTCATTAGAGAGAATGTACTTTGAGAGTATACTTAACCAGAGGGACAAGCAATACATTGTTTTTATCTAGGATAATTTTACCATATGATAGATATCCTCTAATGTATATGCTGGGAATACTAATGAAAGGAGTAATGCATACTTGCAGTTCTAAAACAGGAATATAATGTGAAAGTGTTTCAAAACTTCTCTAAAACATTGTTCTGTTTTCCACTTAAATGTCAAAAGTAGGAAGAAAATCATTTTAACCCTTAAAACATCCACCCCCAGAAAAAACAACTCACCGAACAATCTTCAAATTTGCAAATTTCTAAAACTGATCAAAGAGCTAACATTGCAGGAACACCTGAAAAATCTAAGAAAAGACAAGAGTATTCAAGGAGATGCTACTGGATGCCACAGAAGCTAGTAAGAGGAATTTGGTTAACATTTTTAATGAATTTCTAAAGGCCTAGTATAGACTATCAAAAGAATGTAAAAGCCCTGGGAGCCAGGAACACAAGGTGAGTTTTCACCTACTTGCAGGCTCTGCTCCATGAACCCCATGATTACTTACAGGGAAGACTGGAAGCAGCAAGAAAGTCCTGAGAAAGCCTCCCTTGGGGTGCAAGCCTGCGGAAGGCAAAGTCATAAAGCACTACCCAGATCTTCTCTCCTATCCTTTCTATGGAACACCAGCCCACGCCCGCAGAAGAAAAAGGACAACCACCTTGTTGCCCCAGGGCACATGTGAAGATTCATTACCCCTGGGAGAAGGGAACAGGAAGATATGTTCTATCCTTGGGGAAAGGGCAAGAATCCTTCCTAGGCCCAGGCCATTAGAGATCTTCCACTGGATTGGAGGATCACCAAGCAGACTCCACTCCTAAGACCCAGAACAGGGAGCCTGCTTAAGACTGAAGCTGAATCAGAGTAACTGAGCGATCCTTCTCTGCTCCCTACCAACAGATGAATAAGCATTGAATGGTGAGGAACAACTGCCTACTGGCAGGAGAGCACTAAGAGCAATAAATACAAGCAGCAACAGCTAGACATGTCACCTTCAAACTGCTGTAAAACAAAAGATAAAAACTGGAAGGCAACCGGGGCAAAAAGACACATTATATACGGAAGAATAAAAATAAGTTAAATGGTAAAAGGAACTTTGCAAATGTAATTAAGTTTACAGACTGAAAACAGGGCAATTCTCATGGATTATCTGTGTGGGCCCAATCTAATCATGGGACTCCCTAAAAGCAGAGAATTTTCTCCAGCTAGAAAGAGGAGCTGTGAGGCAGAAGGGAGGTCCTCAGTTGAACAACCACATGAAATGTAATCTGCAAAGAACCTGAATGATTCTGTGAGTGGATTCTCCCCACTCCCACCTCCAGTCTCCAGATAAGAGCCACATCAGCCAGTACTTTTATTTTAGCTCTGTAAGACTTGGAGCAGACTTTTGACCTACAGAGCTGTCAGATAATAAATTTGTGTTGTTTTAAACCGCTAAGTTTGTGGTAATTAGTCATGGCACAATACAAAACGAATAAGTGTTTTTATGTCAGGTACTCGAAGACATGCTTTGTAAATAGCAAGGCTCTGCAAAGGCGGCCCTAGTACCAATGAGGTGAAAGAAGGAATCTACACGGGCCTAATTTCAGACACTGCAAGGCTATCCCCAAATAGACCTCACTCCTGCTGTTCACCACCACTCTTGGGTTTCCAATTTTGAATCACAGAGTCAATCTTAGAGACAGAAGTTACCCGTGTTAATAACAAACAGAAGATGAGCAACACATGCTCTCTCCCAAGGCTTAGGTATAAATTACACATATTACAGGAAGTAAAAGTTCACTGTAGGATGGGGTGAGGTTGACAGCGATAAATACTATTCAAGGGATTGAGAGGAGAAGAGAAATGATAGTATGAGGGGGATGCTTGGATACAACAGTTGATGGGATGTCAGGCTGGGCATAAAATGAGCCCAGAAGGAGAAACCTACTCTAATTCACAAGTAATGGTACAGCAAATCAAAAGCCCAGATCCAGATATTATTACCACTATTATGAGGCAAAAGGTCAAACTCTTGTTTTGCAAAATTCCAAGTGTTAACCAAAAATAGGACTTTCTTTTTAAGACATTCCTATATAAATCAGCCTTAAAATCGCCATCGATGAATCTATTCCACCTCCAAAATCACTAATTCAGGGAGCCTAGTCTATAATCACAACCTCTTATCCTTGCTTGTTAAACTACTCCCACTGTAGCCACTCTTAGACATTGTTGGAAAATAGCTTTTGTGGACTTTTTTACTTCCTCGCAAACTAGCAGCCTCTTCCATGCCAGACTCCTCTTCCACACATAAGCCAACTCTTTTCAGTAAGAGCATAAAGCCAAACCTTGGACACTGGAACTAGTAGAATTGTGAGTCTAAGGAAAATCCACTTGAGGGGTCTGTGACCCTAATTCACTTCAAGTGCCATCTTTCTTAAGTCTCACCTACTTCAAGGTCTAAGAAAATTCAGGTAGCTTGTGGATATTATGACATAATTCTGGGTCATTCAAACCATTAAACATTCCAGTTTATTTAAACAGCAGGGTTCATAAAAGAAATCCCATTCTACAGTTTTAGCAAACGTCCTTCAAAATGGCCAATTATTGCTGGACCAAAGTACATCCTATTGGCGTTGTTACAGAAACAGCACGAAAACATGGGAAGCTTTTACTTTGAATGAAATAAAACAAAATAGCAGAGGAAGTGCTCAATTCATCACCAGAAAAAGAGGTTTTAGTGAGGAAAGAACTGAGTTTATAAATAATTAATTTTTAAAAAATGTATATTGAGAAACTTCTGGGCATTACTCTGGGTGTCTGAAGAATGGAATCATGGTGCGTTAGTGGTAGAAGAGCCTTACGGACGAAGAAGAGCCCAATTTGGTGAAGTGATCTTGCCAAAATGCCACAGCTGGGAATAAAACAAAGTCCCTGTCCTCAGCATGCTCAATTTTGTGTCTTAGATGATTTTTACAAATGATAAATACTATCATTATTGTAGAGGTGTCCGAAAAGCATGAATGTGTATGCATCTGTCCTGGCCCTAAGTTAAGGGAGGACTTCAACCAAAGACAAAGATGTGCTGAAAAACGTCCATGAATCAGGTCCGGTTCTGTGACTAGCTTAGTTTTCCTCCTGATTTAATCCTACGAGAGCTACATGAAAGCACGATCGACTTCATGATCCTGAGATTGCCTCTGTTCTCCAACCTGAAATGTTCACATTGGACTCACAATACTAATTGTTTCCATAGTGCACAGCTGTTATGTTGAAAATAGAGAACCATGACTTCATGTGTGGACTATGAGTGCAGGCAAGAGATCTGTTATCAATAAACCCAGTCTCTCTAACTTGATCATCTAGAAAACTGGGTAAGACCTTTATCTATTGTTACCTTAGCTTTTGCCAACTTTTCTCTGGTGAAGTGGAGCAAGTGAGGCAATGCTGTCTCTTAATTTCATGCTCTAAAGGGCAAACAATGGCCCATGGGCCAAATCCAGTTCACCACCTGTTTTTGTGAAAACAGCAGAGTTGAGTATGACACATACCATATGGCCCACAAAGCCTAATGTATTTATTATCCAATCTTTTCAGAAAAAATTTTGCTGACCCTACTTGAAAGTAAAATAATTAAACAATAACAAAAATGTAAGCAGATTATTCATTGTCACAAGGTTATGTTGCAAACGAGAAGTTGAGATGATTTTTAAAATACAGTTTCTTACTTAGTTAAATCCATGAACTGTACAGCCTGTGCTGTAGTTGTAGGATTAAGTTATAGGAATTTTATGAATGTAATGACTCAAATATACCTCCCCTGGTCCATCGCACATAAAAAAAGATTGACCTGAGAATGCTGTTCTTTTTCTTCCAAGACATAAGGTATTATTTTAGATGTCAGGCTTGGTGGCTTTGTATTCATGATTATGTCCCTAGGAGACTATATCTCTGTACCCCCACCCTGATGAACACAGAGTCTTGCACTAACTAATTCAAATGGTATTACATGTACAATAAATTGTAAAGCTCTAGAATTTGTAAGATTTTTTTTTTAACAAAGTGAAGATTACTCAGGTATGAGAGACTTATTTTGGCAGATCCAGTTCTGTTCTTGATTAGCAGTGTGATCCTGGTTAATTAGCTTATTGTTCCTAAACCGTAATTTTCTCATTTGTGAAAGGAAAGTCTTGAACTGTATACCCTCTGGGGTTTTTGTCTCTGAACTCTGATTAATAAAGGTGAATCTCATGTGATTCCCATCAATTTCAAGGGACAGGTCAAGTTTTTGTTGTAGTAAAATTTTGTTAAAATTAAATACTATTTGAGATTAATGATGCTTCAGACATGCTGAGCCTCTCAACCTCTAAGAGCACCAATATCACAAAGAACAAGTTAACCTGTGAATACGCAATAAAAATAATTCCAACTTTATGGTGATTTATTCCCATCTCTTTGTAATTTTCCAATTTCAATCAATGCAAAAACAGTTCAATGGAGTAGAATGATTGCAACTAGCTTGACATTTAAATTTTACTGTATTAGTCTAGAAATAGAGATACCTCAATGAAATTGTATAAGAGGTAAAATTTTAATCTGCAAAAAATCAATAGTTTTCATTTTAGCCTAATCTTCATAAAAATATACATTCACATGTAAAAAAAAATCTGTAGCTATTTATATCAGTAGCTACATAGCTTTTTAAAACTGACTAAAGTGAATGAGATTACTTCCAGCCTTATCTACAGCTTTGAACCCCAAATCCTGTTAAGAAAAATAAAACCTGAATAATCCATTTCAAATATCTCAAATATAATTTGCTGTACTAAAAAATATATAGATTATCCTTTGACTGTTTCTTCTGTAAGCATCGGCCCTTTGGGATTTGCTGAGCTTTTTCAAACCTGCAGGACGAGTAATCTATTCTCAGTTCACCAATAGGGTCACTGTTATGTCGTCTTACGCAGATCCATTGTTTGACACAAAGGGTGGGGAGGCACATTCATGGTCTAAGTGATGCAAACTATGAAGCAATAAAGCTGTAGACTCAAATCAGAGCCAAGGCGTCCACACACGCAGCCTGCAGTGAGCCACAAGGCAATTCCCAAAGTGATCTTATTTATAGAGGGTACCACCCTGTACTTTAGAGACAGAGGGGAGTTTAGAGATTATAGACCGAACTCTTCATTTTAAAGCTGAGATAGCCAAGGCCAAGTGAGGTTAGGTGACTTATATAGGACTCTAGAGCTAACTGGTGGCACTGCCAGAATTGGAATCCCGACCTCCTGCCCACCAACCTAGCCCCATGCCAGGCACCCTCTGCTGCCTCATGCAGAGAGAGCAAGATCCAAGTACTGAAGGGATGGGCTCACCCCATAAACACGGCCAGCAGCAGGTCTTTGACTCCGGATTTTATTATAAACTTGAAAAAATTATCCATCAATCACAAACATAAATAATAAATGCTATACTCAGAATAGCATCTTGTTCCAGAAGGGTATTTGAAAAGAAGGGGAGAGAAACTCTAGAATCTTCAAATCTCAGGGCATAGCTCTCGACAGATGGGAAAGCAGATCTATGTCATCAAGAAAAAAAAATCATGCGTTTTTGAAAAGAAAGAGTGGATTTTGCTGGAATAGAGTCAGGGTGGAGTAGGAAGAGTCCACATCTGAGGGTGTTAACTCATTTTTTGTAAATCATCTGCCAAGAGCCAGAGGAAATCCCCAATAATCTCAGCAGAGAAATGCTGTTTTTCTTTTTTTCAAGTTTAGGGGAAAATACATTCTATACCTTTTTTCCTGTTCATGTAAAGTTAGCCTTAATCAACAAGCTATATTATAAGCATTCTTCAAAGGAAATCATTATGAAATGGACATTATTTACAACATTTCATATTACATAAGGAGTTACAGCATTTCCTTCAACAGGATATTCCCATGGGGGTATTCTCGAATGTACAGATCTAGCCGAATCTTGGCCATTCCTCTAAGTCTTGCTGCAGCCCAGATTCCATTACAGCCACATGCCTGAGGGCCAACTGCCTTTGTAGCTGTTCAGGTCTATGTTATTAAAAAATAAAAATAAAAAAGAAGGGGCACTCTTATCCATACACATTCTCCTACAGGGCCTGAGCTACAGTAAGCAATTAATAAATATTTGTTGGACGAATTACTGACTTTTGATTTTGATTTGAAGCAGAAATTAAGCTTCTTATTCCATAACGACATGCAGCTGTAAAATCAGAAGCATGCATTTGGCTTTGAAATGTATTGATTTTTGCTTCTGTAAAAAGCAGAGTGCACAATTGGACATCCAGGGAAGAAATTATAGTTAGCTATATAGTTTCTTCCAAAAGGAACACACTAAAAGATATGACAGTTTACATGAAGCCCAACTCCTAGCTATACAGGTGCAGAGTAGTGTGACATTTAGAGACACATAGACCAGACTAGAATTTTGGATCTTACTCTCTTGCCCTGATCAAATATTCAAAAGAACCCAAGAACTTGGAACCCAGCAACTTGTATTAAATCTACTTGCTCTCGCCCACGCTAGAGAGAGTTCCCAGACTGTCACATGACTAGACCTGCTCACCTGTGCCATCCAGGTGCTGCTACCTGACCCCCACTTCTCCTCCTCAAGGCAGAGGGCCCACGGGCTCCTGGCTCATTACCTCCCCCTCCCACGGCAGTTCCCAGGAGAGCAGCTCCTCTGTTTGTGCAGAAAGTTCTCCTCTGTATCTGCGGTATCTGTTCTCCCTCTCCTTAGAGGGTAGGGGAGATGGAAGCATTCGAGTGGCCCAAGGGGGATGGGAGAGCTCCCACCCGTTAGTAACTGTTACTCCATCACAGTATCAAAATGAAATGATTTGGAAATGGCTCTCCCAGGGGCCCACATGACATGCTCCCTGCCAAGAGTTTTTTCTTTAAATCCTAACTAAAACTGAGTTATTCCAAGACGTCTATCTAGCAAAGAGATCTTAAAGCTGCTTTCTTGGTAATTATAACTGCTTCAAGAAATTTTGTCAGTTGCTGACACAGCTTTCTGATTAAATGATCAGCCTTATCCCAACACGCCTCACAAATGTCAGGTGAACATTTGCATTTCAGTCAGGACTTTCTGCAGTGAAGACATTGCTTGGTACCTTTTCCAGA
Source organism: Avahi laniger (assembly GCA_963575035.1). Classification (NCBI taxonomy): domain Eukaryota; kingdom Metazoa; phylum Chordata; class Mammalia; order Primates; family Indriidae; genus Avahi; species Avahi laniger. The sequence continues at coordinate 24,097 of CAUYSK010120260.1, forward strand.
ACGCACCTGACATGTAAACAGAGTAGGTGACCACTTATTTGATGTAACTTTTAAGAAATATAAGAGGGGATCTTATGCTTTAACAAATTCTTCCCCTGTAATGCTACCTGGTGGTTGAAACTTTCCCATTAGAGAAAATAGACCTGATTCTCTAGCATTAAGGCTTATCCACACAAGCATCTTAAGGAAATAAGACATTTAACTGTGACCAGCTGTTAATGTCTCACTGTGAATGAAAGTATAAGATTATCTTCAAGAGTAGGCTAGCAGGAATGAGGCACTGACTAGGAGCATTTTGACCAAGCATGGCAATGAGATAGTCTGGACCCAACAGCATTACAAGGAGAAGGCAGGTCTGGAACGGGGCAATGTGGGTCTTTAGGTATTAGGCACACCGGCTCCCGAGGAACACTGAGAAGGTAGGTGGGCCCCAAAAGCAAAATGTGCTTCCATGTTTATACCTACCACTTGTTCTGGATGTTTCTTCCTAATTATCAAACCTGACTTACGTGGGATTAAATCACACAATACAAATGACAGAAACTGCAAGTACAGAGCTTGGTATGGGGTAGATGTTCAAAAGATGTTGATGAAAGCTGGATTTCATTCATCTGCTTATCAGGGTTCTTTCCTCCTTGTCCCAACAAAAACACAGATTTTTAAAATAAATGGATCAGGAACAGTGTCATTAAAAATAGATTTTAAAATGGAAATAAAAACAGAAAGGAGGTGTGAGAGTTCTTGCCAGTCAAATCGAGATGTACTTTGTCAGTGGAAGAATGACAGAAATGCGGACTGAGAAGGGTGTGCCTTCCAAAGAAGGGGCAGAAACCGGTAACAGGGAATGGAATTTCATCCCTCCCTTAAGCACTGGAGTCTGACAAAAACATTTCTTCCACCTGGTGACTTCATTGCAATAGCTCAATTCACGGATGTATTTAGAGCCTCCTTAATTTAATAAAGCTAGTATTGCCATTAAAACAACATCTGGATTATAGTTTAGAAAATAAAACTTACACCATGGAAATTAAAGTGAGTGAAACAGTTATGCAAAAGTGCTTTTACACTGAAAAGCAAAATCATATCTTTATGTGAGAAAATTATGTGTACTGAAAGGAATCTACAAATAAACCTGTAACAGCAAATATTTATAGAACACCTTTAAGACATGAAAATTACTCTCTGGGCAAGAAGAGAAGTGATGGGTGACCATTTAGCTTAAAAATGGTCCCACAGGCATCTTCAAAGGTGCACAGAAACAATCAGGTTCCAACAAGCCCTTACCCACCTTAAAGAAATCAAACAATGGAGTTATTATTTTTGCCAGGTTCTTCATCATGATGTTATCTTCATATGTTAATGCATATTTTTAAAGGTAAATAAGCACTTCCATTAGGCTCTCCAGTTTCCCTAATTTGCTTACAGTGTTGGAGGCCCAGTGAGTGAGATATTTAAATAGTGAGATTTCTTTGTTTGCCCTATGAACGTTCTAGATTTCTTAGCCCCTGGCTGGAGAAAATGCCCACACTAAACGATAACAGCAGCACCTCCATGTCCTTTCACGTCAACAACAGGCATGATTCACCCTATGGAACATGAGTAGCAAATAGAGGCTAGCCTCATTATTAGCAGATTGCACATCTGAGAATTTTTCTACTTGCTAAAATTTATTCGTAACCCCAAAATCAATGCACTAAGCACTTTCACAGTTATCTCTGGACATGATGCACAGAGTGGAGAAAAATCTCAGTCACCCGATGGGCCTGTTCCCAGCTGAGGTTGAACAAAGTGACACTCTGCGTTCTCTTTCAGCTCTCATACTGTAAACAAGCATCCTTTTCATGAAATATTTAGTGCCCTGCTTTACCCACTTTTTGCTTTTATTTAAAACAGTCCCTAGGCCGGGAGCTGTGGCTCACACCTGCAATCCTAAGCACTCTGGGAGGCCGAGGCGGGTGGATTGTTTGAGCTCAGGAGTTCGAGACCAGCCTGAGCAAGAGCGAGACCCCGTCTCTACTAAAAATGGAAAGAAATTAATCGGATAACTAAAAATACATAGAAAAAATTAGCCAGGCATGGTGGCGCATGCCTGTAGTCCCGGCTACTCGGGAGGCTGAGGCAGAAGGATTGCTTGAGTCTGGGAGTTTGAGGTTGCTGTGAGCTAGGATGACGCCACAGCACTCTAGCCCAGGCAACACAGTGAGACTCTGTCTTAAAAAACAAAACAAAACAAAAAAAAAACTGTCCCTAAAGTAGGGTGCAGAAGGGCTGTCTAGCGTTTCCATGCACAAAAAGGCTGTGATGTGCCTTGTGGAGGAAAAAAACATGAGTTAGATAAGCTTCATTCAGGCATGTGCTACAGTGCTGTCAGCCATGAATTCTGTGTGAATGAATCAACCACATACGTTAAATAAGGTGTCTTTAAACAGAAACACACAACACATCCTTGATGAAAATGTTGTGACCAGAAGCTCACAGGAACCTAACTCTGTATTTCCCCTAGAAAAAATGGTTTGGTTAATTTGGTGTTTGCAGAAACTTCAATATAACAGTACTACTGTGAATAATGAGAATTGATCGTATCATGTTCTGTGTTTTTTCAATGAGAAAACTAAGACACCGGGAGATTAAATTATTTCTTCTAAGGTCTTCCATCCACTTTGAAGCAGAATAGAGATCAAAATACAGGGATTTTGTTCCCAATCCAGCGATCACTTTTCTGTCTCATGCCTCCTTTCACCAAATATCTTGGTTAAAGATAAAGAGAAGGAAGGGCTTTAATTTCTGTATAACATGAGATGCCCAGATTTAGCTAGCATTTTCCTCTCTAGAGCACCATCTTTCAAAGTGTTTAAAGCAGGCTTAAGTAGAGTGTTGAAGCCAAAAGAGGCAAAAACTATATGATAGTTCAATTTAGGTTATAGAATTTTAATGTTTGGGTTATGATGACTCATGAATGCAAGATACAGGCAGAGAAGAAGACTAAACTTTTTTGAATGTTCCCTAGATGCCAGACAAATGTAACCAATATCCATATTTTTATCTCATCTGATAATCAGTGTGGGTTTCAGCAAATTAGTTTGCCCATTACCTTTTAGAAAAAATGTGGTTTCTAAGAAAATGGATCCCATAATTTTTTTAAGGTACCTAACAAGTGTGGGCGAATCTCTAAGAAATAGAGATAAGAATTCAAAACTTATCTGACTCATCTCTATTAGAACAGCTAAAATTAGAAACAAAATTTTTAAAAAACTCGACAATATTAAGTTGTGGCAAGGATGCGGAGCAACTGCGATCTTCATACTTTGCAATAGAAATATGATAGAGCCATTTGGGAAAACAGTTTGGCATTTGTTATAAAGTTAAACATATACTTAATATATGACAAATAATCCCACTCCTAGATATTTACCCAAGAGAAATAAATATGTATGGTCACACAAAGACCTGTAAAGCAAATGTGTATAGCAGTTTTATTCATAATTGCCCCAAACTAGAAACAATCCATATGTCCATCAGTTGGTAAGTGAGTATAGATTATGGCACAGCCAGGTAATGGAATCCTACTGGTGAAGGGATTGACTGCAAAGCACAATGGAATGTTCCAGGTTTATGGGAATGTTTGACATTTTGCTTAATACTAACAAAATGTAAAAATTTACTGGATTTAGGCCAGGCACAGTGGTTCACACCTGCAATCCTAGCACTCTGGAAGGCCAAGGCAAGAGTATTGCTTGAGGCCAGGAGTTCAAGACAAGCCTGAACAAGAGTGAGACCCCATCTCTATCAAAAAATTAGCTGGGCGTGGTGGTGCAAGTGGCGGCACACACCTGTAATCCCAGATACTCAGGAGGCTGACTATCTGGGACTCGGCTTATTCAATTGAGCCCAGGAGTTTGAGGTTGCAGTGAGCTATGATGACGCCACTGCACTCTACCCAGGGCGACAGAGTGAGATCCTGTCTCAAAAAGAAAAAAAAGATTTACTGGATTGGATGAAGCAACCAGGTAGACAAATGGGAAATAGAGAAGATATCTTTTACAATGCAATTAGAAAGAAAGATTTAAAAAGACTTTCGTTGTTGATTCCCTAGCTTAAGCTACAACTACAGAAGAATATTTGCTAATTAACTGAAAGAAATGTTAAAATAAATCATGTTTAGCTGTAAGGGACAACAGGGAATAACAGGTGTCCCAAGAGAGGGGCACTCTAGAAAGTCAAACCTGCCTAAGATGTTGTTTGAGATTTTCTCTGAGAGAAACCAGGCAAGTTGTTTATAGGCAGTCTGGGCAAAAGAGTTCTCCTGTTTGATAAGAAGTTAGTCATTTCTGATATACTGACCTGAAGATTATTTAATAATTCCATATATTATAACAGCAATAGTGTAGGGAATTTTAAAAAGAACATTATTATAATTCTCTTGTCTTAGAAAAAGAGTATTACAAAAGCTGAAAATGTTTACATTTGAATATAAGTAAAAAGCTCTTAATCTTTGGAAGATATCTTCTCATTTTGTTAAATTGCAACTCAACTTTAAATAATAAAATTGAACCTGAAAGCGATAGGTCCCCACTTCTAATGAGTGAGTCCTAGGAGCATGTAAGTCACTTAGGAGGGAGCCCCTTTGTGATCTAGCTGCCTTGGGGGAGAAGGACTGGCGAGGACAAAGGGGTCCGCTGTTTCCAAGGGCAGGAGGAGAAAAGGATGATGCAGTAGTTGATCCCTGGTCACATCTGTGACTTTTCTAGTGGCACTCTGCCTGTCTGGGTGATGTTCTCAGACTTGACTCAATTTTTTTTGCCTTCTCTGACTTTTTTCTTTGTCAACAGCATCCTTCACAAATAGTGTCTGCTTCAAAAGCCTGAATGTTTTGCTTGCTTGATTACTTGTGTTTATCAAGGATGAACAAAGGAGTGGTAAGAAATGAGCTGTTTTTACTGCAAAAACAGCTCTTCCCTGGCAAACATTATAAGATGGTCTGGGATGGTCAAGTCCAAAGTGCCTTGAATCTGAGCAAGAGACCACATGGGGCCTTGGATTCCCTGAATGATGATACATATTGGTAAAAAAGATTCAGGATCCAAATTGAGATTTGGTCTGGGAAGAGGAGCTAAGCAGGAAGACTCCTTGTCCCTTGTGACCTATGTCATCCAAGTGACCCAGATCTTGACTGGCCAAGGAACTGGCCAATTGGATGGAAATTGCTTACCCAATTTTATGTTTTATTATATGCTTTATTAATAAGGTCTTAGTAACTGATGTTAAGGATCTGTGATTTTTCTTTGTAATCATTTTATAAGCAATGGTATTTTTGAAGGGAACAATTATGTTCAGCTTAAAGCAATAATGACATCTGTTAATGAAGTTAATATAGGTAAAGTATAGAGTGTCTTTAATTTTCTGAGAGAGCCCTAGTTTAAAAACACACTGCCTGTGTCTTCAAAAATATATTCATATTTACATTTACCATATGTTCTAGTTTGGGGTTAGAAAAATTTGCTTACCCTCCACAGATAGCACATCTAAAGAAATTTCCTATATGAAGCTTATGCTTTTAAATAAAACACTTATGGAAATGCCATAAAAATTTGCAGAATGTCAGGGAGAGCCCTGTTCAAAGCCTTGCCAACTCTCCCAAGCAAAACAAATCCTTTTTTTCTCTGTGTCCAATTCAGCTTTATTCATCCTCAGTTATAGCCTTGTATTTAGCATTGCATTACCCTGTTTAGTTTGTCTATGGTTTTTCTAGGATATAAACTCCACTGGGACAAGAAACGTTTTTCTTCTTTATGTCTTTATTCTTCCTATTATAATGTTAGGTGCTGAGAAAATGATTTTTTTATAAGAAGTAAGAAATTTGACAATGCCCACCTTGGAGATGTGATTATGCTAGAATGCCATGGCACAGACTTCACCATGGGGTTAAAGCTAAGACCAAGGAGATGAGAGCCTGGCCTGATCCAAGTTTGTTTCAGGAGGCCCACTTGTTTCTCAAGGCAACACAGGGATGTAGGTCAGCTACAGGGTGGATTTTGGATCTGGCTTTCATTAAGCTGTCTTGGGCACAGGTCAGCTCTCCCAAATGATGGCAGGACCAAGAAAGAGCCATAAATCCTTGGCTTAAGACCAGTCCTGAGATGCCTCTGGAATGAAGGACATGGACGTGATCCTTAAGCTGCTCTAAACTATCAAACATTTTCTGAGTTTTCATTAAGGGGATATTTATTCATGTATTTTTCCAATCACTCTTAATTAGCATTTGTGCCCAGTTTTTTGTGGTCCTGGAAAAAGTAATTGATCCAAAAATTTTCCTCCAGAATTTATTTCAACCTATCTTTTGCCCACAGGCAAAACTACATTTCCAAAGCCATATACCAATAAATAAGATTATCTATAGTTCTCACTCTGTTTTTACTCACTTAAATAGTTCTTCAAGATTAAAAAAAATTATTAGTTATCTATTGCTATGTAATAAATTAACCCAAAGCTTAGTGGCCTAAATAACAGTGAGAATTCATTTTACACATAGTTCATGGATCAGTTACTTGGGAGCAGCTGGGCTTGGCAGTTCTGGCTCAGAATCTCTCATAAGGTTGCTGTTAAGATATTGGCCAGGGTTACAGTCATCTGAAGGCTTGACTGGGCTTGAAGGATGTGACTCCAAGATAGTTCACTCCTATGGCTGGCAAGTTTGTGCTGGACATAGGCAGGAAGTCTCAGTCCCTCACCACGTGGACCTCTCCACAGGACTGCTTGGGTGTCTCGTGACATGGCAGCTGGCTTTCTTCAAACTGAGTGATCCAAGAGAATGAGCAAGACATAAACTGCAATGTCCTTTATGACCTAGCCTCGGATGTGACACATCTTTACTTCGCTTCTTCTGTATACTAATGGGTACACAGGCCAGCCTGGATTCAGTGTGCAAGGGGGCTATACAAGAGCACGAATAAAAGGAGGTGAGAATAATTGAGGGTCAACTTGGATATTATACTTCCACACTTAAAATTTTTGTAACACATCAAAATCAATTACATAAAATGGACTGTGTGTTCACATCTTAGTTATGAAGTTTAAGGTTTTTTTTTTTTAATTTTAGCATATCACAGAGGTACAAACGTTTAGGTTACATACATTGCCTTTGCTCTGTCTGAGTTAGAGCTACAAGCATGTCCATCTCCCAGACAGTGCTCTCTGTACCCATTAGGTGTGAATATACCCATCCTCTTGTTCCCCTTCCCACCTGCCTGACACCCAATGAATCTTACTACTATATGTGCACTTAACTGTTGATCAATTAAGATTTTTCATGGGCCATCTCAAAGCCTTCTCTGCATGACCTGTGCATAAAGCAGTAATTCTTCTAGCCATTCGCTTGATCCATCCTAGCAAAAGGCATCTGTCCAGACAGTTCTTAACTTTTATTGGCTCTTAGACTTCTTTAAGAAGCTTAATATCCAAAGACCAACACTCCTGAAAAATGCACAGACCCACAAGTGCACTACTTCACATACAACTTCAAGGGTTTTATGGATCCCCTGAGCTAAGAAAAGAAACTCTAACCTGCAAGCTACACACACAATGTTTTCAGCTGGCTGCCAAGTACAAATGTCATAGCTAATGCTCAACAATAGGCTGATGTCCAACATTAGCTGAAGGGCTGGCTGAGTCTATGTAAGTCAAAATGACAGAAAACATTTACATGAAGTACCGAATTCATCTTTAATGTCACAATTGTATTTTTCTTCATTGACTTGGTTAAATAAACAGTTCATACTTCATGCTGGGTTTTCTTGAGTTTGGGTTGCACAACACATGCCACCAGCTAATATTAGACAATAACTTTAACATATATACACAAGTTTACACAAGTAGAGTGACTCCTGCTAATAGCTCATAATGTCACCAAAACCTTTCAGCTTCCGTTTTAAACATTACTCACCACCAAACAAGGTTATGTTAAATGAATGCTGCCCGGGGCTCCAGCTAGCTATGGTAAAAGATAGTTTCTAAGTATAAAAGACAGCCAGCAAGTTCATCACAAGAACTAGGGGGTCTCACTATCTCCAGCTAAACTTTTTCCTGTAGACACGTATCACGTATTAAACAACAGAAAGCACAGATTCTCCAAATTTATAGAACTATAATAAGTTAGCTAAGTTCATATTAACCACTTTCTTCCAAGTAGTACCCCAGTGCTTAGCACTGATTATATAAAAACATCAGTATTATTTCCCAGTACAGTGTCTCATCAGAATTATCTGTAATAGTTGTTTAACATGCGGACTACGAGGACAACTGAGTCAGAATCAGGGGTGAGTGTAGTGAGGGCGGGGGAGGCAGGACTCTGTGCACTTAACAGATTCACTAAGTCTCTGGTTTTCCAAGTGTGGTCCCCGGATCAGATGCACTATTCAATGTTAATATGGGTTATGGTGAAAAAGTCTAAAAGTCAATAGGAACTTGGAGAAATGCAAATTCTCTGAACCACCCACCTCAAATCTACTGAATCAGAAACTCTGGAGACAGAGCCCACTGTTCTGAGTTTTAACAAGCCCCCCAGGAGATCTTGATGTTTGCTCAAACTGGAGGACTACGGTGCTCAGTGATTCTTTGCTCCTCAGCATAGTGTGAGAATCATTACCTCTACCTTGGTTAAATAGCTATATTTTAATTTAAAAAAAGTTATAAGATTTTGTTTCTTATACCTATCAAATTGTCTTCCACAACCAGGACTTGTGGATGCAGGATGCAAATATCATAAAGGAGGAAGGGCAGGTGGGAGAGAGACTTTAAATTCAGAACAGATAAACAGAGATAAACGTATTTCCCCCTGTTTTTGAAAGAAAGAAAGGGAAAAGAAAAAGAAAAGAAAAAGAATCACTCTTACAAAATAGGAAAGTCCCTATTACTCAGCTAATGTTTATGGTTTAATGTATTTTAAATTATTTAATAATTTACAGGAAGTTTACTTAGTGTTAACATCTGTGGTCCCTTTGTGGCCTATCAACCTCCAACCATATAAAGGAATGTTTGAAATGGATGTTTCTGGGACACCGCAAAAACCTTACAGATGACATTTGAGCTATGGGTTATGACGACTCTGGAAAACACCACAGTAAATACTTGTTGTCTTAATTTTTTGACATAAGTGAAAACAGATGCTTGGATTGAATGGGCGATTAAGAACAAGTGTTATATAATGCAATTCAGCTGCCAAATTTAGGGGCTTATAGGACTAAATACATGTTCCTTGTAAACAGCTGAGAAAAGCACATGAAAGGATTTGAAAGTCATTGACATGTTGGTGAAAACTTGTGAAAATGGGATTTCTTGTCAAGAATACGTGGAGAAGGAATTTTGACTAACCTATAGTATGAAGTATTATTAATTCTCTAAGTGATTCAATTACATTTCTTAGGCATTCTTGTGATTCAGTTGTAATGTCAATATTTAAAATTTGAGTTGTTTGCAAAGCAGGATAATAAAAAATGACTTACTTTGGTGAAAGACTAGATCATAAGGAATTTGCAACTAGATTGATGTACGTCAGAGCAAAACTATAAACCACAGTACTACCAATATGTTGATCAATCAAAAAAATCAGTGGTGCATCACACCAAATTTTAGTTTCTAGGACTTTAATCTATTTCTTCTTTGGTTTTTATCTATATCACAAGGAGAACCAGCAAAACAATGCAGCATGGCACACACGTGCACAAGAAGCAGACACCTGGATCTGGAAAACTAATCTATATATACATTTTTCCAACTATTCATTATTAATATGGGCTATGATTAAAAAGTCTAAAAGTCAATAGAATATATAAAGTTACTATGGCAGAGATGGTGAGGATTTTCCAAGCACAAGAATTAGAACTTGAAAAGACATGGCAGCAGGAAAGAGCAGGGATGTAAACAGAGAGGAAAATTTGGCAGTCATCTGTTGAGTAGAGCAAAGAAAATGGTGAACCAGAGAAATGGAGATCAAAGGGAGAGGCTAGTGTGTTAAAATGGTATTAAATGCCTGCAACTGCGATCTAGCTGCCAATTAGAGGATCACATTTCCTGGGGATACTTTACACAGAAACCCGGTTTCAAGGAAATGTCGGCTACAAGTCAAATAAAGAGAAACACGGGATTTGAACTTAAGATCTGACTCTATGAGTTATCGGAAAATAGCAAAATTCTCTGCAAGTTCTTCAAAACATCCAATTCCAACAACTACAATGAATCAAACATCCAAGAGCAAATAGAAAACCAACCTTACAAAATAAGAGTATAATATCTGGCTTTGACCATGCATATGTTGTTGCCATTCTGCAAGGGACATAGTGACTGATGCTGTCTATAGTCAAAGCCATTTAAGAATGAACTGCGGTGTGAATATATAGTTATGGTTTGTCCAATCTGGTATGCATGGAGCTTATCGGATGATTTGTAAATGTATGTTTTTGCAAGCTTACTGATACCAAGATAAATGAGCAAGAAATTGTGATATTTTCCAACCAAGTAGAACACTTAGCATGACATAGAAACAACACTCCTGCCTTGAGAAAAATATAAAGTGTCCATTGTCTTCCAAAGGGATGATTCCTTCTGTAGCCAAACAGATGAAGTGTCAGCTGTGTGGCGAGAACGCGGGCCAAAGTGGACAGCAGGAGCGGTGAGGGTGGAAGCCAGCAGAATGCTCTGAGGCCTCTTACGGGTGTTGAGAGAAGGGGGAAGAGGACAAGTAGGAGAGGGAGAGCAGAGAAAGTCCCATCAGGTGAGTGATCAGTCTCCTGACCCAACCAACCCGGTACTTGAGAATCGACCAGAGAGACTGCGGAGAAAGCCAAGTCACACAGAATTGCATCCCAAGGAGAGACGGGGGAAAAAATGACCAAGGACCATTGACTTGTGCTTCCCAATCTTTCCAGTAAAAGATAAATCTGCTCTGAGCAGGACCGTCCAAACTCCAGCAGGGAGAGATGGACAAGGGAGCAGGAGTGGGATGCTGACGGCAACAGACATGTTTAAAATATCCACAGCGCCTCGGCGTCTCTCCTGAGATCCTGTTTCACTGTGTGCCTGCCACACCGCAGGCCCAGACACACTAGTCTTTGACACCCAGCGAGAGAGCATTCTTTGCACTCGGCATCTTTTGGAGAAACGTCCAGGCCAATGGAGCGTGGAGGAGGTCTCCTGGCTGCCACAGCAGGTAAAGAGTTTTCAAAAACATACCTGGTCTTCACTTCTCCTTTTACTTAGGTTAGGAAAGTTATTATCAAAACCTCCGTTAAAGTCACCCTGATATTATTAGTGGAAGCTAAACAGAGGACTGATATTTTTATTATCCCTGTTTTTCAAAGGAAGAAATCTGTTGTTCAGAAAGGTTAAGTAGCTTGCCCGGACTCGCATGTACCGCATGTACCGCTGCACTTTACCCACCAGCACATACTGCTCGTTCTCAATATTTATCTTTCCAGTTTACAATGAAACCACAGATTAGGGTAAACCTCAATGGGAGAGCATGCCCAGCATCATTTTCCTTTTAATTCTACTAAAAATAAGAGCAGTTAGGGAAGAAATCCATGACAGCAGGATCATTAGGAGCATTTGAAGAGGATGGGCCAGGAGAGGAAGGGAGGGCGGTTCTCCAGGTCACCAGATACCTTATTCCAAACTAACTGGCTAGAGATGCCTTAACTCCCTGTGGGAAAGTGAAAGGAGAGGGAAACCGCCTCCACCTCCTGCCGGCATATCTGGAACAGGACTGAATTCCAGAGCTCTCTGCCAGCGTGACTTTGGCAGCCACCCCAACTCCGCCTTAATGACAGAATCCGCTGCTCTCAGAGAAGGAAGACGCGTTAGATCCTGCACACCCACACACACGTGTGCACAGTGGCCCCTCAGCAGGACCCTTGGAAAACCCGAATGTTTTCTTATCTGCTAACAGAATGGAAAAATCAAAGGACTGGATTTAAGGAGAAAGGAAACCTTGGCATCACGTCATAAGCAAAGCACCCCTATTTAACTTCCAAGCAAGAGTTCATTCACCATTCAGAGAAGAGAGAATCCTCTTTTTATTGAAGACACAGTGAAATACATTTCAAAGAGGTTTCAGATTATAAGACATGCTATATGCTGAAAAATGACTCTTAACGTAAAACACAAAGATGAGCTGGAATGTAAATGGTAATGTGCACAATTGAAGAAACCGGTTCCTAAGTTTCCAGAATTCACATAACCTGGGCTTTTTGAATAGGAAAATTTATTACACATTTGCTTAACTCCTGTATTTCACACTGACTGGGATCATGAAGTGCTTTGTTTTTCTTGACAGATTAAATGAATTATAGAAATTCATTTTTTTCTTCTTTATATATGTCACTTAAAGCTAGTACATGGCAACATAGTGGGATAGCTTAACCCCTGAAAATGTTGGTTGTTAAAGGAGGATAAAGAATGAAGACACCAATGGTTTCATATAAAATTACTTTTGTGTAGCCAAATATTTTTAGATAGAACTGATTTCAAACTCCTTGAAGGCAAGAAATGTCTTACTCCTCTTTGTAATTCTAACATGATAATCTTAAAAAATAATTGAATGAGAAAATGTGTAAATGTAAGTCAAGTCTTGAAAACACAGTCATAGCTTCTGATCTTTCATAAAGGTAGAGGGTAGCACTTATGTTCTAACACTAAAAATGTTATCTCAATCTTAAGCATTTTCTTTTTATGTAGCTTCAGAAGGTAGTCTGAAAATTTTCCAAATACTGTTTTAAAATGCTGGAACAAAGCAGCAAAAAAATAAAAATCACTTTTAAATTGATAGACATTAAAATTCAGATGTCAAAATACTTTATTTGCAACTTTTAAATTTCACTTTGTACTCATCCAGAAAGGTTTATCCAGCACTTACACTTACAAATTTCAAAAGCTGTGGATCAGTTCTTGACCCTGGCCATATTGGAATCACCTGAGGAATTTTTTAAACCATCTCACCCTAGACTTATTTGTCATTGAAACAGGGTCTTGCTCTGTTGCCTGGCTAGAGTGCAGTAGTATCATCATAGCTCACTACAACCACAAACTCCTAGGCTCAAGTGATCTTCCCTTCTCAGTCTCTGGAGTAGCGGGGACTGCATAAGCATACCACCGCACCCAGCTAATTATTTTATTTTTTGTAGAAATGGGGTCTCACTATTGTCCAGGCTAGTCTTGAACTCCTGAATGCAAGGGACGCTCCCACCTTGGCCTCCGCAAGTGCTAAGATTATTGGCTTGAGCCACTGCACCTGGCCCCTAGATCAATTTAAATCATAATTGAATGGGGAGGCAGAACATTGTCAATATTTTTTAAAACTTTCAGTTATTTTCATATGCAGCCAAAATTAACACTATTGGGATAAATGTCATAGTATTTAAACTTACATGTAAACATATTAAAAGAAGAAAATATGGAATTGCTATATCATGGGTGAGATTTGAATTGGGCCTCAGTTTTCTCTAAAATTAATTTCTAGTCTAACCAGATTTTACCTAGTTTTCGAACAGCTTTCAATGTGTAATCCTTCACTGGAGAACAGTAGCAACCTTTCCATGAAAATATCACATTGTTCACCTTCTTTTTCAAAATTCCACAGGAAGGAACATTAGTTGACTCCATAGCTTGTACTGAGAGGGTCCCAAACCTCAGCTCAGCTAAATTTCTGTCAAAATCACAGAGAATTTAAGTCAAGGCTTTAGTAGGTGAGGGGAGCCTACAACACACTATAACAATCTTGCTGCAAAAGGTTCTAGGTGAGAAACCCAAGCTAACATTATGAGCAGTGGATTTAATCCTGGTTCAGTTTTGCTGTCCACAGAACTTTTCCAGTGTAGCCTGAGACCTCAAAGCCAACCTTTCCTCCCGTGTGCCTCCTGTGCCTTGGGGACCACCCCAAGAAGAAACTGCAGGCTAGAGAAAAGACCTGAAGGGTATTTTAGTATAGAACATTCTATGAGGTTCTGGGTGTCATGTTTGGAATATTTTCATTGTATAACCTAATTTTATTTTGTTTCCTGAGAGCATATGGAAGAATTGTTTTATTCACACTAAATAGGATCTGAGAGAAGCTCCTTTGGTTTTTCTAGTCGCCTCCATCACATCCACTATAAAAGCATACTTTCTTTCTCCAAATACAAATTTAATTAGACCTTACAGTAACTCCTGCATTTACTCTAAAAGCCACTCCACTGATGTTTTAGAAGCACATTTTTTAGGGGACTGTATTGTCAATTTCCTAAGTATTGATAACTTAAAATTTGTTCATTTTTTCTTATGTTTTCTCTTTTCCTTTGAGAGACGGTGGCATTAATGAAAGCAGTTTTTCTACTTGGGAGGAATTTGCTCTGTGTCTCCCTCTACATGGGGTCAACACGCTTCATGGACCATAAAGAAAATTAGCAAAGGAATCTAGACCTCCACTGGGTTCTTGAATATGGAAAAAAAGGCCCATATTGGGTGCTGAATATTTATTTTGGAACTCTTAAGATATTTATCTCAATTCTCAAGGATTTGTTAGATTAACTTCAAGCATGGAGGGAGACAAATTATCAGTTTGTCTACTAGCATCTGCCACAAAAAGCTGAATTCTGTGGGAAGCTGATGGAGTGTTAATGCTCAAACGAGTATATTCTCTGGAGTTAGATTTCCTGTGTTTATACTTCCGCTAACATTTACTAGTTGTGTGACTTTAAGCAGCCATTGAGCATTTTGGGGTGGATAGACTCTAAGATATCTAAGACGTGTAATCAACTTGTATGGTAGACCTGTGAGTTGCTTCTAACTGATAGAATATGGCAAAAGTGATGGGTTGGCACTTCCAGGATTAGGCTACACAAGACTGTGATTTTCTATCTTGTCTGCAGACTCTTTGGGGCTTATACACTTTGATCAAGCAAGTGGCCATGACAAAAAGGCCCATGTGTCAAAGAACTGAGGTGACCTCTGTCATTCCTCTGGCTAATGACCGCCTATTAGCCACTAAGGAAATGAGGCCCTTGGATCAACAATCCTCAAGCTATTGAATTCTACCAATAACCACATGAGCTTGGAAGTGAGTCCTTCCCCATTCAAACCTTCAGATGAGACCCTCACTCTGGCCAATGCCCTCATTGCAGCCTCATGAGACATCTCAAAGGAGAGGAGAGCCTGGCCAGCTAAGCCAGGCTCAGACTCCTAACTCACAGCAACTGTGGAATAATAAATGTGCGTCATTTTAAGCTGATTAATTTTGTGGAAATTTTAATGCAGCAATAACTAACATACTCTTTAAGGGTAGTTCCTCATCTGTGAAATGGAGATTTTACATGTTTATAAACACTTATCATCAAACACCATGCCTGATATGTAATATGGGGTTATCGTATTTTTAAATATTATTTTGATAGAATAAATGTATATAAACCATTGTTTTTCTATTTTATGTTTAGCATATTCCTTCTTTATCTGATACTATTTACTTTTACCTTTTTTTGGTTATATTAAAAAATATGTTTTTGTTTTTACTCTTCTAGTAATCTCTCACATTAGATTAGCTTATTTACTTTTCAATTTTGTTTACTCCTAGATAGCACTTTTATTAAATTCACTTATTTACTTTCAATATTCTCTCTCTCTTTTATACCCACTTTTAAAAATGGCAATCAGAGAAAAGGCAAAAGGAAATTTTTCTAAGGATGGTGACACAGATAGAATGGTTGGTCACATCTCCTGAATGGCCTTTCCTTCATTAGACACCTCACTTTTGTCTTAGACAAACCTTCTGTTAACTCACGTAACCTGTAAAAATATTTTAACTGTCTTTTCCTATAATTTAGTATTGATGAATTCTATTCTCAAGTGTTCCCCTCTGCCCCATTAACTTGAAGAGAAACTAAAATTCCTTATAGCCCAATATGGTACTCTATAAAACTAAACTAGTGAATGTATAATTAACACAGGGAAACTATATTTGTAAACCTGAGATTCTAAATTTAGCATCAAAACAAATTTTACTTGATCAATTTTTTCACTCCTAATGTTCTTTTATAGCAGGGCTGTATCTCATTCAGCTTTACCTAGTAGATGTTTAATAATCAGTATTTAATATGTTTATTGACTATTAAGAATTATTAATAATCAAAGATTATTGTGGACATTGTTATGCAGCAACAGATAACTAGCATGCTCTTTAAGCTTAGTTCCTCACTTGTGAAATGGAGAAACTATTTCACAAGTGTGAGGATAAAGTGAGATAATATGTATAAGCACTTAGCATTAAACATGATACCTAATATATAGTAATATGGTTGCTATGTTTTTTAGAATTATTAAGGATTAATAATTATTAATAATTATTAATCCTTAATAATCAGTAGAAAACACATTAATAAAACTGCCAAGAAACTTTAGAGCTGTAAAAGATTCTAAAATAATTCTCCTGTGGTTTTCGAACTTTTTTCTAGCAGCAGAACCGCTTTTTCTACTATACTCTTTAATACTGTCCCAGCAACACATAAATATATATTACTCAGAAACAGAACCCCACTCACTGGGCTTCGCACTCCCCACTATTATCCTCCCAACTTCCCTGCCGCAGACGAAAGAGATCCCCCCACAAGCATCAACCTCCTTTTGGAGAAATGGACGGAGTTTTTGGAGTGACACACACTTCTTTTGTCACAGTGAGGTTGGGAAGGCTCCGTGGAGAGTGAGAGCCAGCCCCCAGGTGAGTGGCTGGAAAGTTTACAGAGCAGATGTAAGAGTCTGCCTCTCCAAAGACAACTTTCTATTTCCTCTTCGTAATCAATCTTGAGCAGTCTGGGAAGATAGAGACAAAGCACAGTTGCATCCTGAGTGGATTTCTCGGTCTTGGCAACGCTCACTGAGCTCTGGCCGTGGGGGTGCCTGGGCTCCGGCCCAGCAGCTACCTTTGTTGGGAAGGCCCCTCGCCTCTCAGCCACCCTCCTCCTTGCCCCAGCATGTGTTTGTACTTCAGACCTCTACACGGGTGCCCTATTCTCTCGTAATTCTTGACACCTCCTGTCTGGATTCGATCCTTCTGGTTGTTCTCAAAGCTCTTTGTGCTTCAACCAAATTTTAAGATGACCTCACTCTATTGTCATTATTCCTTTCCACCCATCTCCTCCATTAACCGTTCAGCTCCCTGCAGACAAATGCCAAGCTTTGTCCTCCCAGCCCCGGTGCTCTGCATAAACTTGGAATATAATTTGTGACTTGAACAAATTCATGTACCTTTACATAGAGCAGGGAACTAATATCATGTCAAAATTGAAGGTATGGTCTTTTGCCGCTTGCTGGCTATGTCCCTTGGAGTAAATTACTTAAACACCCTGAGGCATAATTTTATGCTCTGTAAAGTGGCAATAATAAGATACCTGCTTTACAGGTGCTACAGTTGGAATGTATCGCCTCCAAACTTCAGATGTTGCCAGTGTGATAGTAGGAGGTGGAGCCTTTAAAAGGTGTTAGGACATCAGGGCTCTTCCCCCATGAATGCGATTAGGTGCCTTATAAAACGGGCTTGACAGAGGGCAGTGGCTCTCTCTTGCCCTTCTGCCTTTCACCAGGCAGTAAGAAGCCCCTCACCAGATGCTGGCACCTTCATCTTGGACTTCCCAGCCTCCAGAACTGTGAGAAATAAATGGCCGTTGTTTATAAATTACCCAGTCTCAGGTATTTTGTTATGGCAGCACAAAATGGGCTAAGATGATAGGGGAGCTTCAAGAATTTAATTAGATTTTCTACATTAAAAAGCACATAGCACTAAATTATCACATGCAGTATACGTTCAAATAATATTATCTGTGATAGCAATAATGGTAATTGTTCTTAATAACTATGATGGTTACTGTATGACTATCATCTGCCCTTGTGTTTTGTGTTCCTGGAGTCACATTTCTACTCTGTCAGGTAAAGACCCAAGGCAAAGAACCAGCTGCCTCTTCCCTCTGCCAGGTGCCTGGTGCCCTCTGGCCACCTCATTACACTGGGGTATTCCTCTGTGGTTTTCCTCACACGTACCTCAGGAGGTATGATAGACCTGCCTAGAAATAGTAGCCTTTTGCCTTCAGGCTAATTACACTCTTCAGTACCTGAAAGTTTTAGCACAGAGGCATGTCAAGGCCCTAATGTCCCATTAGATTGTGCTGGCTTCCCTCATTATGCACTGTTCTCTGTGGTTTTTATTTTAGCCTGTTTGCCAGGGGGGAAAAAAAAAAGTTGTGTGGTGCCAAGAATAAATATTCTGAGAGGTAGCTAGAGCACAGGGTCTTCCAAAGGTATAAAACAATGTGGTGATTCTTCTCTAGCGCCTGTGTGTTATGGTCTAATTCTCTTCCTGAAAAACAAGTTTAATGGAATCTCACCTGGAGGGTCCATGAGGTCTTGCCAATCCCCATGGAAAAGCTGATCCTAAGGCAAAGGTGCAGCTTTCCATAGAGTATGGTTTGGCCATGTGGGCAGACGAACGCCGGGCTAGAATGCAGTAGAGGTATTCCTTCGTTGTTACCTAGAACCACACTTCATTCCCGTACCCCACCTTTCCACCAAGAACATGCCACCTCATTTGCTACCTTACAAGAAATTTTTGTTTGAACACAAGACCAAATACTATTTGGTGTGCATATTTTTTTTCGATATTGATCTCATTTTCTATGATACAATAAACATTCATTGAATACCTGTTATATGTCAGGCTCATTACTGAAAGCTTCGCATCTCTTATCTCACTTGATCCTAAAATACCATAAGACAGTTATCATTAGTCCCATTTTACAGATGAGGAAACTGAGGTTTAACAAAGGTAAATAACTTGTCAAAAAATACAGTCATTAAGTGGTAGAGAGGAGAACAGTTCCATTAATAGTGCCTAACTTCAAACTTTTAAAAAGCAAGAATTTTCTAATAACTTATTTTTTATAGCAAGGTATGTGGCTGGGTATGCAAATAGGCATATGACATGTAACAAGTGATTTCCTATAAATAATCAAATATATATTATATATTATATGTATATAAAATGTAGATATGTTCTTGAGAAAATATAAAAATTAAGATGATGTTTAAGAACTTTACAAGAAGCTATTTTATTTGAGGGAAGGGTGGTGGTCACATGTAAATCACAGAACATGACTCCTAGGGTGTAGGTCAGGGTCCTGCCTACCTGGCAGTAAGCAGGAATAGAACATGGACTTTGAATCAGAAGCTCAATATCTAGTCTTGGCTCTGCCATTAACATGGGAAAATTATTAAATCTCCCCTGCCCTTGGGTTTCTTCATTTGTAAAATAAATAGTTTATCTAGTTCAGTGGCTTCCAAATATTGGTCTGTGATAAAGTTTTCGTCAGTCTGTGGTGAAATGAGAAAACTAAGGACAATGGACTTATTCATGTAGTTAAATTCATTTATTTTATATATCTGTGAAAATGGTTTACTTTTATGAACAAAGGGGATCCCCACCAACTTTGAACATCCTCATATAGCAAAATTAAAGTATGTTCTCTATAATGGAACGCTGATATTAAAATATGTATGCATTTTTACTGGTCCATAAATATAAAGGTCTAGATTAGATTATGTAATCATAAATGTCCTTTCTGGCTCCAAAACTCCAATCTCTTTTTAAATCACAAATAGTATTTAACAAACTCTAAAGTAGGAAAGAAGAAGAAAAAAAAAAAAAAACCTTTTATCCTTTTCTTTTTTAGCCCATCATTTCCTCAAATGTGACACACAAGCCCCTGGTAAGGTATTACAGCTGTTCTGCTAGAAAGAGGATACTTTGTCAAATGAATTGGAGAAATAATGGGTTAAAAAAGTTGGGCAGGTTTCTTTACTGAGCACCTGTAAAATGCTAACATCTATTGTAACTCTCCCCCAAAAAGACAAAGCAGCAAAGGCTCCCCAAGTTACTGACAGGAAGCAGCTGCCTTTCCTCCCTACCCCCACCCATTGTAGGACAGTGCACCCCTGCCTAGAACACAGTTTGAGAAAGGTGACTTTAGCAAAAAGAAAGTTCCTCAATAGATTCCATAATAAAAAAATAGCATTAAAACCAAGGGGAGTTTACCATTTATTTTATATTTATAATTTAATGAGTTTTATTTTCAAATTACCAAAACTATGAATGTTTTTAAAATTTACAAAAGAAACCTGGATGAAAACACTTCAGATTAATGTGCAATGTACTAGACAAAAGTTTTGTAGCCATTTTTGACAACTATGTGGGGTTTTTCTTTTTGCCATTACAAATAAAGGAAAATTATGTCAAGAGATTTGTATCCAGTGATTGCAACACGATAATTAAAACACTTGGAATTTGCAGAAGTTTGCAGTAACAAAATTAAGGGTATCATCTCTACACAGTGAATGTAAAGCAAAATAAGGCCATCTGTAGGCATCGACCCTGAGAAAAAAACCCAGAATCTTCTCAAATGGTGTATCATAATTAAATATTTCATCAGTAGGAACAATTAATTCTGAATGTTTATGGCTCATAATTGATTTATTTTAATCTCAGATTTACTGTGATCAAACAACAAAATTCTTGGTAGAAGAAAAAAATCTAATAGTGGTGTTTTTATTTTTCTTTGCATAATTATTCAATCAGAGTTGAGAAAGTTTACTTAGTCTTTTTTATGGCTTTTCACATCGTGTGGAATATCAACTAGCAAAATGTCTCAGCCTTCACATTGTGGATTCAAGTTTCACTTTACCCACTGAGGAAAGAACAGTTTTTACTTGGGTCAAGATGATCCTAGAGCAAACTATTCAGAAAGAGGACCTAAGAATGACACTTTGGATGTTCTGACACTAACAACCTTTCTTTCAGACTCTAGGCAGACCAGGTTTTTGACAAGCATGTGCCTCAGCGCTACCTCCAGTATTTTCCATCATAACTGTACGGTAAATTCCAGCCTGTTTTTCATAATCCTGCTGACTACAGCAGTCTGCAACCATAAAAAGCCTTCACAGACCTAGAGTTGGCTTAGAAAAGTGCCTCTGCAAAGGAACAAAAGTATATGCAACATTTATGTTCAAAGACGGAAGAGAGGGGCAAGAGCCTCTTGTTTGAGTTCCGATAGGCTCAAGGGTTTTTTGTTGTTTTTTTTTTAGGGTCTAAATTTAGAAATTTTAATTTTCTTTTGATAACATTTGTAAACAAAATACCAACACTAAAATGAGAACAATTTAGCCAGGAAAAGGGGGAGTGTCTTGTCCAGCAGATCAAGCCCTTTTCCAAACTCCACTGGAGGGAAGCGTCTACGAATTAACACAGGAGCGCACTTTGGGCTGACCTGCTTACACTCCCTCAGCCTCGCCGTTAACAGGTATGTTTGAGGTTTACACCAAAAATTCAAGGCCTCAGAATTAGCTTCTTTTGAACCTTAAGCTAGTACTGGGAAGGTGATAAAAACATCAAACAACTCCTTTTAACAGACTACAATAACTATGTATATATTATGATTCAATATACAACACCTATACTTTGAAACTATACCATTCAAGTTTCTGTGGACATCTGCTTAACTTACTAAGAAGTTGGTTGTCATCTTTGCAATCAAGAGCTGCAATTGAAAAGCAAATAACAGAGAAGGGGAAATAAAAGTTTAAGCGACCCCTTCACACATTTGAACTTTGACTTTCTGTAGAATAATTCTATTCCCCCCATATGGTAAAGCAGATCATATTTAATATCAACATTTAAAAACGAGTATATCTTACAATTATTTTTAAAACATAAAACATCAAGGCTACTTGCCTTTTGGCAATTTCTGTGCATTTCCCAGGACTAGAGCAATACTTCCACAGAGAAGTAGACACCCCAAGCTGGAGAGCATGTTGCATTTGCCACCTCGCACGGGGAGTGACACTGGCCACCTCGCAGCCCTGGAGCTGCATTTAAGTGAACTGTCTCCCGGTGACAGAGGCGGGCGCTGCACTTAGCTGTGCTGCGGGCTTACTCACAGGGGGTGGAGACAAGATGACATCACACCCTTTCCCACACACACACCAAGGGGGAAAAAGCACAACAGCAAAAACATATCATCACATTTCCCTCTGCTAGGTTGTAACTGTCTGTCTCTTCTCTTCCCTCTGTGATTTAAAAATTGAAATTATGGCCAATCTATATTTGTGAAAGAAAAAGCATTTAGGCAATTTCAAAACATCTGATGAACTACTTTAAGGAATCCAGAAAAGACATACTGAAAACTATCAAAATGTTAAAAATATAAAATAAAACCTTATTAGGAAGGAAACTGTTTTTAATTATCCAGTTCTTTTAAATGGGAGTAAACCCAATTTTTAAATTGGAGGAAACATATAAAAATATATTTTGAGCCATTCTGCAGTTCTAATATTATGAGATACATTTACAAGTAAGTCCTTGGCTACACAGCTATATACTATGTATGATACATATATATATGTGTGTATGCACATATATACACATTCAGAAATATACATACATCTATTCTATGGATGTGGATGTAGAAACACAGAGAGAACACTATTTGATCCATGGCGCTGGGCCACGTTCTTTAACTACTTTATTGCATTTTAATCTCCACAGTGGTTGTGCAGGAAATATGGTGATATTCTCATTTCACCAGTGAGAAAAACCAGTGAGGGGCTCAGACAGGTTAAATCTTCTGACTAAGCTGGTATGTTCTAAATGTTTAATAATCCGAATGAGCTTTGGAATAGAACCAACCAGGGTTTAAACTAGGATGCCAGTTATTAGTGTGATGTCCTTGGACAAACTTCATCTATATGTTATCAATATTGACATTTAAGTCCTCACCCCATGCCAGGCACTGATCTAATCATTTAAAACATACTGAGACATTTGTTCCTCAAAACAATCAATGAGGCAGGCATTGCTAGCATCCCCATTTTACAGATGGAGAAACTGGGCACAGAAAGGTAGAGTGAAGGCCCAAGGTCACATGGCTGGCATTTTAAGCAGGCCATTTAACCACAATGCTTCCACTCTTAATTACTAAACTCTAAAGTAAAGATGAAAGTACCAATTTCATAAGTTTGCTAGCAGGAGTTTTAGAAAGTACTTAACATAGTGCCTGAAACACAGGAAGCATTTACTAAATGGCAGTTGCTACAAATAAATAATGACAATAATAATAATAATGTTCCCAACTAAGTAGAACTATAATTCTAACCTGGGTGTATTTACCTCTAAAGTCCATATGTGTGACCCTCTTCTCCTATATCACATTGCTCAAAATATGATAGGCACATTGCTGGAATGGCTGTGTTAATAAAGTAGTTTAAATATTGTTTGTCCATTTATACCAACTCTTTGAAAATAGATTCTTTCATTGGGGTGCTGTAGCTGAACCAAAAACAGTAAAAGAGAAATGTAATGATGCTAGCCAAATGAAATTCTAGTTAGAAAACTTACCAAAGGAAAAAAAAATTGAAGAGACAGCCCCATCTTCCAAACAAAGCATGAGAAGTCACATTGTTAAAGTCATTTAGAGCCAGCTCCGTCTAAGCTCCCACCATAGGAATGCTCTGGCGCTGGCTACGGGAGGGACCGGGTTATTTAACAGGTCTTTTTCATCTCTGATTTTTCACTTGAATAGGCAGCTTCCTCGACCTGAGTGAGGACATTTATCCAGCTGGCACTGCCAGTTCTGCTTCTACATGCCATTGCCATCACATTAAGCCAGTGAGGCCACTGTGTTAGTAGGAAATGACAGGTTTCCTGAGGGGAACAAACCCAGCAGAAATATCAAAACGGAGACTGGTTCTTCAAAACAGTACGAGAGGCTGGTGCAAAAGTTAGGTAATGAAATTCAGGAATCAGCCTGTGCTTGGCCAGCAAGAAAAATCCAATTTGCATTAACAATTGTTATTTGCAATTTGGAACTGACTGGAGGCTAATTAAATGAAGGCCCAATTTCTGATTATTTTATCAGAAAAAGATGCTCGCATTACCTTAGCCAGTAGGACAAATGAGAGCACTCAGTGAAGTCGGTGAAAGTATTAGAGTTCTCTCCACACCGGGGAGGAGGTCCACACCGGGGAGGAGGAGTTATGGCCTAAAGAAAGGGACCATGTCTCTTTTGTTTGTCACTCTCCCTAGTACCTGGAATATAAGAATGCAATAAATATATGATGAATAAGTGTCAAATGAAACACAATTCATCAATTCCTCCAAATAGTCTAAAGGTTAGTTCTAGATTATGCCAGAGAATGCTTGAGTATGCCCTAGAATAAACAGTTATTAAGAAACAATTCTCCAAGGGTCTCTATGTTTCTGCACGTCTTATGTGCAAGGCTCTAATTTCCTGCACTCCAGACTATCTTTTAAAAAATATTTGTATAGCAAACAGCCCTGGAAGATAGAAATTTATTTGTTCTCTCTTATAATAAAAGTAATGTCTCCCTCCGAAACAAAGGGAATCCATGAATCTTGTATAATAGGAAGTGATAAAGTCCCCTAAATTTGTCATTCCTCTCCTATAATACAACCCATGGCATGGGCAGGTATCACCTGTACCTCTTTGTGTTGCGCTGTGAGAATTGGAGCTCCTAGGACTGGTGCAAATGCTGATATTCAGGCTACTGCCATTGCTGTGAGTAATAAACCTTCCTTTGTGTTTGACCCAGGAGTCTTGTGTCACCTGCCAGTGTCCATTAACTATGCATGTTATCTTGCACATAGGGTAAAATCAGACCTTTCACAGTTCTTGAAAATTGTATTTTCCCACTGTAAAATATTTTATTACATCATGTCCTAATGCATTTGATATAATACCTATGTCGAGGTCCACTGTAAGAATCAGTCATGAAACCCTTTATTGTGCATAGGAAGAGTCTTGCTGGACATTGCTTATTAATCACATAGAATCTGTGGGGAGTTAGCTATGCTCCCAGCAAAAAATCGGGTCCCTTAGGTAGAGGTCGTTGCAAAGGATAAGAAAATAATAGAAAATGGAAAATAACAGAAATAAAAGAATACACAGAGACAAAGGTATAGTTTTATAGATTTATAAAGATAAAAGGCAAAAGCAGGGTACTCAGGGATCCCTATGCTTTCCCCATGAGTCGTAAGGCCACGAGTGAAGTTTTACATGGGTATTTATAGGTACAGAGATCGGTTGCCAGGGGTAACAGATTTACAAAATAATAGGTAGTTCATTTTGGGTTAAGTCTTTCAAAAGGCTTCTATAGATCCCTTAACTAACTCTGGTTACAAAAACTTTCAAGGACAAATTTCTAAGATAAAGCTATTACTTAACAGAAGGGTTAAACAGGTATATAGTGGCTCCATATTTCTTTATCTAGTTATTGCAGACAGAGACAAGTCATCAGAAGTCAAGCAGGGACTGTCCCTTGGGCTAATTGTTTTTAGCCACAGTTATCTGTCTCTGGGCGGACACTCTTTGATCAACTCTCATCCGGTGATTCCATGTAGACCTTGCTTTGTCCTTCAAAGCAGGTGAGAACCACGGGGTTGAGACCACAGCATCACCTTGGAAAGCAGCTGCTGCTGACCTTTCAGCTGCCCTCCTGAGGTGGAGCAGCTTTTGAT